>MU225773.1:13345-34464 GCA_018584345.1 Thuja plicata | reverse complement strand
GCCGAAGAGGTTTCAGGCACGAGTGGGCCCGTATCGGGTTCCTAAAACGTCTATGGTGGCCTTCGCTGGTTGGTAGCTCGCAGGCTTCGTGCCTCGCTGGGTTGCCTCGCAGGTCTGAATCCTCCAAAAAAAAATAAAAAAATAGTAGATAAATATCCCAATATCCTTATTAAATTAAACGGATAAATTAAACCAAACTTTGTATGAATTTATTGCTTATGGACTTGCATAGCATGCTCCCTTGAATCAATCAGTAACATGATCATCAATAAAAAAACACAGCTGCTGTGAACAATCGATAGAACATATGCTTGCTTACACCTACTACTTTGTGCAGAGGCATGCTTTCCTTCCGCTTTTACCATTCCTGATCGCTTGTGAAAAGTGAATCAATAATTTAGAAAGTCGGTCATCACCAAGTGGAAGAGATGAGACCTCCTTGGATTAGCAGTAGATCATCGACATCAAGTATTGCTTATTTTGGAAAATGATATATATATATAAAATTAAAAAATACAAAATTATGCTAAATTTATTAGTAATTAAAAATTTAAATTTAATATTATTAAATATTAAATTTAATATGAGAAAAAATGATAATTATAAATATATTAAATTTTATAAAATAAATAAATTAAAAACTATAACAACAAATTTGGGCACCACAATAACCTAGAGCAGGGATAGACTGACTTCTTGGTCCTTTGGCCATTTTAGGCTTTTCATGGATTTCAGACTACTAGAAGGAGTGTCTTCAATCATTCAAACATGATACACACACGATCTTTTCATGATTTAAAGGTGAAATCGATAAGTAGCAGATATTTTCCACATCAATATCACAAGGTGAAAAATCGTTGAAAATTTGGTCAACATTTTTTTAATTAAATACGAGTTTTTGGGGGAATAAATCAGCTGAAGAGTTGATTCCCGATTAATCGTGTTATTTTTCTTGTATGATGTTTTTTTTCATCTATCTCCATGAACATTATGTAATGCCATTATATTTTGAACTGTCTCCAAAGTTAAATAACAGTTTATTTTTGTTAAACCCAAGTTGCATGTTTTTGGCTTTTGTGGAATTTGAGCCTCTTAATGAGATATGGAGGGTATTGACATTGAAATTGTGTAGTGAACATTGGCCCACCCTTTCGAACATATCATTGTCAAGGCTAAGTCTAAGCTTGTTTTGAGTTGAGCTTTAGATGCTTTAATGAATGAGTGGGTGCTAGAGGGTTCAACAAATTGTGTGCAATAGAAGATATCTAAATTGCTGTCAAGATTAGGTGTCATACATCTTGTAAGTTCTAGTGTTTGAGAGACTTTTTTTAAAAAAGAAAATTTTACTACAAAGGGCTAAGGAGAAAGAAAATGTATTATATTGAAGAGTTTAATCCCACTCATAATTATCATCAAAAAGCGTACATAGGGGCCAATATCTCTTGGAGAGCCAATTTTTTTTGCTCAGTTAAGAATTAACTCTCATCATCTTTGTGGTGAAACTGGGTAGTGGTAAAGACCAAAAGAAGCATGTGAAGAAAGAGTCTGTACTTTTTGCACTTCCAGTAAAATCGAAATAGAAAAACATTATGATTTAGAGTGCGATGTCTTCAAGGATTATAGTGACAGTTATGTAAGTATCTTGACAGCTAACCCTTGGGTTGATCTATTCAGCGAGGGGGCAGTTGAGCAATTGGGGGCACTCATCATCAAGTTGAATAAGATAAGGGCCAAAATGCACAAATTTAGTTTGTGAGGCAATCTATACCCTAGGCTATCTTTAACCTCGTGGACATTAAAATCATTTCTTTCTTTGCAAATGTGTGTTTCTCTTTATGTGATTTGTATTATGAGGTGTGAGAGAATTGGAAGCTTTATTGATTGAGTACATTGGATATTCGACATGTAAGGACTAGATGTGGTTTAAACAAAATTCCTACCTTAGGCCTAACATATATTATAATAAATTTGATCAAGGAAGTAGACTTTGGGATCCTAGGATGATTAATACTTGATGTATCAATTGTTAGAGTAGTCTAGTATAGCTAATAATTAAATCATTTAATTATTAGTCTATTTACTCTTTTCTTAAGTTTCACTTAGGCGCTTTATAATTCTTTAGGGTTTCCTTTAGGGTTTCGTGATTCCTTTTATAAGGATTCACTTCTTTGCATTTGGTTAAGGAGATTGTAATATTTTCATCATTGTTAATAGAAGTTTTATTCCTGCAACATGGTTTTTCAGTCTCTGGCTTTTTGGCCTCCATAGCTGCCTTCTTTCTCTTCTGTCTTGCTTCTGTCTTGTAACTGTCATGCATGCAGGTGGTCTTGGGAAGATTTGCATTTATCAAATCTAACATGGTATCAGAGCTCTCCTGCAGTCGGCTGTTCGTTCTTTGTTGAAGCAAGCGAGGGTTTGAAGTTCGCCAGTCTTTTCCTGGCTCTTTTTATTAGTTCTGGGGGGTCTCTATTTTTTGAGGCATTTTGGACCAAAACTGACTTCACGGTTGAGTCCGGAAGGCCCAAAAACCCTAGGATTGATATAAAATATGTCCGATTTGGACACCGGAGCATTGGGCAAATTTTTTTGGCCTCCTAAGGGCCGTACGGGCACGAGAAACGAAGCAGGGTTGAAATTTTTTTCAAAAAAATTAAAAAAAAAATGCTTAAAAAGTGCAGGCTGTGTTTTTTTTGGGGCGCCGCCACCGCGCCACCGCCACCGGCTGCGGGCGTCTCCGGCAGCGGCCCCCGCCAGCCCCTGCTCCACCGGGCCCTTTGTTCTTGCGGCCCCCGCTGCCTCGCTCCGCAGCTCCGCGGCCCCCGCCGCCCTCCTCTCCTCGCGCCCCTCCACGGCCTCCGCGGCCCGCTCAGCGGCTCCCTGCGCCGCCCCGCCAGCACCCCTGCGTCGCCCCGCCCGGCCCGCCGCCCTGCCTCCGCTGGTGGCGCGACATTTTTTTAAAACCCCCACGGGCTTTGTTATGTGCAGATGGTCATATGAATGACCAGGGGCTGCGGCCCAACCCCCTGAGCGCGCCATGCGCCCGGGGGCCCACTTTTTTTAGCCCTAGGGGCTTAAATTTTTTTTTTCTGAGGCCTTTCTGACCCTCTTGGAGTGTTTTCGCTCTATCTTGAGCATCCGGGGGTCTTTTTATGACTTCCATATAGCGTCGAAAATCTCTTTCCGAGAACTTTCCAATGATGGAGGTTAGGGTTGTGGGGTCCACCATTTTGACAGCGTTTTTTCTGTTGAAGTTTGATGTCTTTTTTTGCCTTCCGGGAGTCATATCTGGCTCATCCGGACTCCGTTTTTGGCAAACGAGATATCGTCGGAAAGCCTAATTCAGTGAACTATTCAGTTGCAGAGGTATTTTTCCAGATTCTGCTCCAGGTTTTCTCTCCTCCGAGTTTGGCAGTTTATGCACTCTGGTGGATTGCTTAGTTCTACAGGTCTTGGGATCTCTTCTTCTGATTTTCTAGCTCACTCTTCTTTCTGACATCTGAGCTTGTATGCTTCTTCTGTTGCATTCTTTGTTTTATAAACGCACTGAGATAAAGTGCCTTCTTCTGTATATCTGGGATCTTGTACACCTTGTGTGTTGTTGTACTCGCACTCTGTTATAAAGTGCCATGGGGGGTTATGATGCTTTTGTCATTTTAGGCGCATCCACCTTTGTCAAGTGAGCGTACCTTCCACGACATTAGCCCATGCTGTGTGTCGATGACACCGCCCTTTATCCTGTGTTTGTACTTCTGTTGCACTGTTGGTGTTCCTGGTTCTACTTTCTGCAGATGTTTTTGACATGCATTTCAGTGTTCATGTCACCTCTCCCAGTTCAGCATTATGGGGGGGGGGGGTTCACCTGTTGGTTCTATTGCTTCCTGGTTTGATTGATTAGCTCTTCAGACATTGTCTTCTCTACCTGGTCATGCACTTCAGTGGGGGTTCCAGCAGTTTCTCCTGACAGAGTTTACAGTTCCTTGCTTCGGAGATGTTTCTTGCTCTTTCTTGTTCCTCTCTCTGGGACACCTTTCCCTAGATTGAAGGCTTAGTTTCCTTCATCTAGTTTGCTTTCTTGTTTTGGGTACCTGATCAGGCCTTGTTGCCGGGACCCATCTTTCCTGCTTTCTGCAGTAGTTTAGCTGTTTTTCTTCTCCCTAAGTTACACTTAAGGGGGGTGTTAGAGTAGTCTAGTATAGCTAATAATTAAATAATTTAATTATTAGTCTATTTACTCTTTGCTTAAGTTTCACTTAGGCGCTTTATAATTCTTTAGGGTTTCCTTTAGGGTTTCGTGATTCCTTTTATAAGGATTCACTTCTTTGCATTTGGTTAAGGAGATTGTAATATTTTCATCATTGTTAATAGAAGTTTTATTCCTGCAACATGGTTTTTCAGTCTCTGGCTTTTTGGCCTCCATAGCTGCCTTCTTTCTCTTCTGTCTTGCTTCTGTCTTGTAACTGTCATGCATGCAGGTGGTCTTGGGAAAATTTGCATTTATCAAATCTAACATCAATGAGCTAGAAAGTTCAAACATAAATAAAAACTAGTAAATCAAAAGACAAAATGCTTTAAGAAATTAATATTTGTAAAGCATAAGATATTAATTATTTCAACCTTTTGATTGAAGGGATAAGAATAAGAGTTACAAAATACCCTTCCTAACACACCGAAGAACAAGTGAAAAGAAAAATAATTGAGCTTTTGAGAACATACGAGGGCAACCAATGCAAAAAATCAAAGTTTAGAAGCTGGGCATACTACATAACCCATACGAAAAGTGACTAAAGCTGAGGTGACTCAAACCACTAAATTTGAAAAGACTATATTGCATTTTTTTGGAATTGGGGATTAGGGAGACTCCTAAACTTTTATGAAAAGGAAAATAAATAGATGCACCCCTACATCTCCAATTGTAAAAGTATTGCGAGTTAACGCCATCAAAATCAATAATGGTTTAAGGTCTTTTTCCCTAAAAGCTCACGAGCAAGAAGAAGTCCAAACCCACAAACCTAAAAATGAAAAATCTGGAAAATTGTTTGGGATTGAGGATGTGTAAGATTTGGCTATGGAGATTGCCACCCAAGATCTAGAGGCTTGATGAAAAGCACAATAAAAAGAGATAATCAATATGACAAGAATAAACTGTATCCTCGTCAAGAATGCAATAGATCAAATTGATATTACAAAAGAGACCCCTTGGTTAAGTATCCCAAGGTGAGACATATGAATGCATAAGATTATGACAAGTGTCTTAATCTTATGCTTATACATAAAGTGATAACTTATCACCCACCTAAGGTGGAAAAGTGATAGACTGCACATCCAGTAAATGTGGATCACCCTCCAAAGGTGGAAAATTAAAAATGTCACATGTCCACTAAAGATGGAATGATGATTGTGCAACACATCGACTAAAGATGGAACACCCTCCAAAGGTGAAAAAATGATAAAGTGGTAAGTCCACCAAAGGTGTAAGTCCCACTTAAGTTGGAAAAGTGATAATATGATAACTCCACCAAAAGTGGGAATGTTCCTATGTGATCCCTAAATAAACTTAAGCAATATGTGTGTTTAGGAGAATGACTTACTAGGTACACCACTTAAACACTCTAACAATTAGGGGTATTTTAAAATCAATGCTCAGGAGAGAAGAATAAGGGGATCTCTACAAAATCAAGCCCTCTAGGTGACACAAAGCATACAATTAGAAAAATGGAGTTTCAAGTAATGTTATAATCAAACAATTCAACAATACACTCCATGATGCTTCAATCCAAAAAGATAGTTAAAAAATGTGTTCAGACACACATGCATCCCACAAGTTCAATCTTGACGAAGACACATTCTTGTGCAACCTTGATGCCAATGGTAAGGTAGTAAAAAGCAACTTGTGACTTTCGACAATGTCTAAATTTGATGTAGGTGTATCAATTATATGCAAATTTTATTATAGTCATAGCTTATAGATATTTCTAGGATCATACACCTAGTTAGGATTTGCTAATCTCATAATGAGCTAAATCTATCCGTTTTTAGCCTCAGTCTAGGCGGTTGGAGTAATACCAGTAGTATTTTTGAGTTTTCCCAATAAAAGAAGATTTGCACGAGTCTATTTTGGCTTGAGTGAGTTCTATTTCAATGTATAAAACCAAGCCTTGTATTCAATATTTGAACAAGAAAGAGTTTCCCGAGTTTAAATAAAAATATGTTAATGAGAATGAAAAGAAGCTCTCATTTCTTTTAGCCCAGATCTGTGCCGTATCTTTGGTGGTTCATGTGTTAGAATTAAAGAAACAAATGTTGCATCATTAGTGGTATCAAAGCCAAGAAAAGTCTGCTGCATGCTATCCTTCATCCGTTGCCAAGTTAAAGGAGAAGAGCCACGCTAAGAAAGATTGCTAAGAGCCGATTTGATGGAAGAAAGGAAGCCATCTACAAGTAAGAATCATATACAAAATTGTTTATTGATGTTTGACCAAATTCTAAATATGACACTATAAAGGTATAGTAGCATTGCAGATAAGTCAGTTACACCAAAGTTTGGTATTACAGTAGGATCTTAAAGTTGTATAAGGAGATAGAGAGCCTAGAGAAAATTGTGAAACAAAAGTTTGAAAAAGATGGCATTTAGAGTCCGTAGAAGAGGACAAGGTTGAGAAAGACCTGATATCAATGCATAAATTCTAGAGGAGATGATGGATACTCAAACATGGTTGCAAGCTATGGGGCTTGTATAGAGAAGAGGAATCAATATAGGAGATGCCAGTGACAGAAAGGAAGAACTTCAAGAAGAAGAAGTAGAACATGAAGTAGGAGTTGAAGCCAGAATTGCTAGAGCAATTTTGAGAGAGTTTCAAACAAAAATCGGAGGTATCTATGTATAAAGGCAGTTTAAATGTTGAGGAGCAGATTGATTAGATTAATGCCATAGATAAATACTTCGAGTATGAGAATGTAGATGATGACAAGGTGGTGAAGTTTGTTGTAACCAGACTAAAAGGTCATGCATCCCTTTGGAAGGATGGAGTACATGATGAAAGAGGAAAGAAACGCAAGCCCAGGATCAAGAGCTAGGATAAGATGGTGGATAAAGTAAAAGGTCAATTCATGCCCAAAGATTATTAACCTAGTTTTTTCAAGAAAGTGCAAAATCTAAGGGAAAAAGATGTTAGTTAAAAATTATAGAGAAGAATTTTATAAGTTTATCATTAGAAGTTTTCATATTGAAGAGGATCTCGACAAGCTGGCTTGACGTCTTAATGGATTGAGATTCAATACTCAAGATAAAATCAACCTTTTGTCTTCGAGGAGAATTGGAAAAATATATTAGTGTGCTGTCAAGGCAAAGGAAAAAAATCTCTAAAAAAAATACAAAATTCAAGGGATAAAAATATAAGTTTCAGAGGGAGAGGACAACAAAGTGGTAGAGGTGAACTGCAAGAAGAGGCATGTAGCTCATATCATCAAAAGAACAATCCTCAAGATGTAATAATTCTTTTAGAGGTAGAAGATCAAGATGTAGAAATAAAGGTTTTTTGAGATTCTTTTTTATAAATATAAATAAATATGGTCATAGATCTTATAAGGACCCAAAGAATCCTTCAACAACCAATGAAATGTACATATTGCTCAAACTAAAGAGGAGGGTACATAGAATCACCTATTTATGCAGATGCACATAAGGTTAAGCTAAACTAAACTTAGGTGTTTTCCTCTTTATTATATTAGGCTAATAATATATTAAGTTGTCTCATTCATTATGATTGTGACACTTGACACTAGCAAACTTAATCTTTCTTCAGGGTTTAGTCTACGGTTTCATTCACCTTTTCATAAAGATTTATTCATTCATTTGTAACATATTCTTTTGTGTACCAATATACAATTCTTTGGTTTTTGAGGATAATATTCTTGCTTGATCTCCATTTTTTGATAGGTGGCATGTTTGTAGATGATTCATGGGATTGTGGAGTTTTGATTAAGTAAAAACAAGTTTTGAAAGGACCCGAAACCTTTTACAACCAATAAAGAACCGAGAGATAGAACATTAAGAGAACCAAGTTACAACTGTGAATCAACACCAGACACACCAAAGGGAGTAAACAAGCACTCCCACAAAGAAGAAACCATGACCAGAACAACAGTCAGCAAAAAAGGACAGTAGGAGATCATTTAGTCCCACCCATATGTGACCTTAAATTCATATCAAAAGGAGGCTTGGTAGACTTAAATTTCTTTCCTTTGACAGTTTTCCATCCTTCCTCCATCAACAACACATCATTCTTCCCTGACAAAGAAATATCAGAGAAACCCACAACCTGAGAGGCAAGGCTGTCCATCCCAGCACACGCAGGGACAGAGACAACAATCCCCCCCGAAGGAGATTGGGCGCCAAACACAACACCAACATTAAGGATAGCAGAAACAAAGATAGCATCAACCTCAGGGGCAGGGATAGCAACCACAACACCTGACATAACAACAACATCATTCTGACCCAGGACAACATCAGGGTCAGGAAAAGAAACATCCTTTGGGATAGCATCCGTAACAACGACATTAGCTTTAGTAGTGGGAGAATCCTGAGGTGGACCGTCATCCAAACCCCCATCCTTAGAAACTTTCTGAACTGAATAATGGCGGAGTTGAACCATCAACTTCAACATGATATCAGAGCCATGTCTCCCCCTTGGTGATGCTCCTTTTGTTTTGACCTCCTCTGTCCCAGTGAATTTGTCTCCACCTCTTATTGTTGATTCAGTCCCCTTTGGGGGTGTTAACTCTTCTCCGACTACTACTACTCCTGATATGCTCCAGCCTGTGGCTGCTGAGGTTCAACATTGTCAGCACTTTGGTCCTGTTGACGATGTTGATTCTCTCTCTCCGAGGGCCCCACCATCTTGTGTTGGGATCTTATTGAAGGTATCACTTAAACGATTGTTTTCCAATGAAAGGAAGAATCACTCTACAATCTCTCACCCTCCTCCCATTGTTGTGGGTGAGTTGTGTACCCATACTTGATGTGGGTTACTAGTTGTGCTACTAGTTTGCTGTCAATGGTCTTCTCTTAACCTTGTTGTAAATATCTTTTGTTTTTATGCCTTCAAGTTGTGGTTTTGTAAGGGACAACACCCTTGTTTTTCTACTTCTAATAATAAAAAACATGATACCAAAGCTCCATATTTGCTAAGTTCATGTCCATTTTTTAAGAGATGCAACCTTGAGGGAAAAAAATGGCTCTTCTTGGAGAAAACGATTTCTTGGTTTTCTTCACAACAACATAAAAACAAATTGATTGTTGATTATAATAAAAAACATACAAAAATTGGGTCACTCTTAGTTTTCCACGATTCTTCAATTTTAACAAAAAGAAAACTTGCAAAAAAAAACAAGATTTGACCTTAACTTTTTTGTGCAGATTTTTAGAAAAATGATTTATGAGTTTTACTCTTTGCCCCCAAAAACCAATTTCCATATCTATCAGAATTGCATGTAAGAGCATATTTTGTAGAAATCAAATTAGAAGGGTTGTGTCTACTAGTTATCAACCAAATAAATTTACCCTATTTTTCTTTTTTCCCATAACTTTTGCATACAATGTCAAAATTGTCAAAATCGGACAAACGAGATAATGTTGGAAAGGTATTTCTAAGCACCTTTTATTGGTGTCAATTTCTATATTAGATTTAACTCCAAATTTCCTAATATACTCAATCAAAATCAAATATTCCATTCTGGCTTTCGAGCTCATAACTTTTCACCAATATTTTTGATTTTTGTGATTCTTCCAGCATTGGAAAGATTATTCAGAGCTCTTCAGATATATTCATGCTATATTTTTTTTAATTTTTAAAATTCAAAAGGTCTCTTCCCTTAACAAGTACACACTAGAAATCTGATAAACATTTGGGATTTGCATTTGCTAGAAGTACGTTTTTTTTCAGAATGATCTGATAAACATGTACTTCAAGTGCGATAGTTTGGTTGCACGTAAATTTTTTGACGAAATGACTGAACTGGATGTTGTCTCATGGAATATCAATAATTGCAGCTAATGTTATACATGGGTTTTCTCAGGAGGCATTGACATTGCTTCACCAAATGCTAAGGAACAGGTGTTCAACCTGATCAGTTCACCCTTTACGAGCGCACTCCCAGCCTGTGCTAAAATACGAGGTCTGAAACAGGGCATGGCCATCCATTAAAGCATAGTGGAGGAGGGAGTTAGTATAAATTTGCAAAATTTAACTAGAAACGTCCATGATGACATGGGTCTTTTCCTTCACCTACAGGCTATAACATATATGGATGAAAGTTTGACAAATTAATGGCTAAATTTTCCTACTAAATGATGTATATTTAATTCTTCATTTCTCATATTATATATTTTTATTATGTTGTAAGATAATATTTTTAATTATAAACCTTTTGAGAATGAAATGAACTATCACATAAATTATAAATTTTCAATACTATAATATTCTAAATTTTAAGAAATTCTATAAAAAAATATAGATGAAATGTGATCAATGTAGGTTATAAACTAGAACAGATAGTTTAACTTCAATTAAGATGCTTTATATGCTTTATAGAATCATTTAGATGGTATAAAATGAAATGAAATGAAAAGCCGTGACTGTTCCCTCCCAACCAATGTTGCAGAGAAAGTCTTTCAAAGAAAATTTAAAAAATAGGTATATAAGGGAAATGACCTAGTAAACTTATTTCAATGGTGCATTTGTTGATTTAATGCCCACACTTGTTGATTTAATGTCTAATTTTTTGACAATATTGTTCCAATAGTTGTGACTTTAAAGTTGTTATTGTTATGATGACTACCCATAATTGAATAAAATGTGCCCTTTGTTGTACAAAACAACCAATCATGTCATGTCATATCAGCTATACAAATATGGGAATTTTTTTGGCACAACCATTGACCTCACCTTTGTTTTTGGTTCTCTTTTGGACACCTTGACAAAAAGCATTCAAATGTGGCATCATATTTGATGGTGTGACCCTAAAACCTTAGTTATAAGTAAGAGACTTGCCAAATAAGATGTTATTAGAAATTAGGAGTGATTTGAAATATCTACTTACTAATTTGAAAAATACAAAATTAAAATAAACACTAAGTGTCCCCTTGATAAGATAAACATTTTAATTTGCTGTTTAGACGTTGCCAAGGCAAATCTAATTAAGATAATCTTAAATGTCATTCAGTATACCTATCCATACTACACTCAACAGCCCTTCCATCACTAATTATGAAGAACACTATTGAAAGCAAAATTACTATGCAGCAGACAAATTACATCTGATTAGACAATTTATTTGCAATTTGCGTAACCAGATCAGATGCAATTTGTCTGCTGCATAGACGAGAGAGACGGCAAGAGAGCTGTGATCATTGCACATGCCTCCGTAGCTTGATATTCACATGGCGGCGAGCATGCGTTCCTCCCATTTCCCACTGCTTTTTGCGGTTGTTTGTGGAATACAAATTTCTGCAGCAGTCAACGCTCTCTCTTGGAAATAGACGAAACAAAAATTAACTAAGGTTAAAATGGATATAATTTAAAAATCGATGCCCTCCGTCATACAGCTCAGACTGCTCCACACTTCACTTAGATTATAAGTGGAGAGCTTTCTTTTAGGACTGTGTCTATGTAGCCACATATTTGCACCTTAGTAAACAAAATATGTTGTTAATAAAATGTGTCTTTTTTTTAGTGGTATAACGAAAACATTGATTATTAATTTCACTTTTAAATAAATTTGATGTCTATAAAAATGTACAATACTAAAAATATATATTAATGTAGAAAATCAAATTATAAAAATGATATATACAAAAGTAATTCAGAATTCTTTGTTAGAGAAAGAAATGTATTGGAGAAAAAAAAACAAAGAGCTATGGTTAAAAGATGGTGATAGAAACACAAAATTCTTTCATGCTCTACCTAAATAAAAAAATAACAAAACACTATCTTTTCCATCACCCATCAAAGACGAGTAAGGTAATTGAAAAGAAACAATTAGATTCTTTTCAAATTGTTATCTCTATTGTCATTGATGTCAACCTCCAATGTGGCATTGATACTAGCTTACTAAGACACATGGAATATTGGTAAGAAGAATTGAAGAGGTTGCTAAGACTGAGAAGAGGTTGTTGAGACTTTGATTGCTGAAGAACATTTGAAGAAGTTGTTGAGACATTGATTGATGAAAAAGATTTGAAGAGGTTGGTGAGACATTAATTAGTGAAGAACATTTAAAGAAGTTGTTAAGGCTATGCCATTCATTGACGAAGGAGATTTAAGGACTAATGACTTAGGAAGATTGTGAGTTATCCGACAGACAAAAGTATGACATGGAATATGCAAAGGGGAGATAGGATCTCCTTGCCTGATGCCCCACAAACTACTAAAGAAGCCATAAGGAGAACCATTAATTATAACACGAATCTTCGAGTAGAAAGAAGTTGCCCAATAACTCGCACAACCTTATTACTTAAACCAAAAGAAATATAACTTTGATGAAGAATTCCCAATTAACTATAACATTTTTTGAGGAGATCCAGTTTTAAGACAAAACAATCCTTTTTGTTCATCAAGAGGGATTAATTATTCTCATGAATAGTAAGAATAAAGACAGGAATCTAACGCTCAGGAGAAAACCCATTCTGTTGGACTGAAATGATAATTGGTAGGACCTCTTTCATTGTGAACGAAAACACCTTAGATATGAGTTTATAGATAGAGTTGCATAGGCTAATTGGACAAAACTCACAAAAGGAATTGACACAAGAAACTTTAGGAATGAGAACAATGAAAGTAGAAGTTAACTCCTTCAGAAAGGTCCTATTTTAAAAAATCTCTTTGATAGACAAAATTACATCCCTGGCCACAATATCCCCAAAGAACATGAAAGAATACCATCAAAAAAGCATTTGGCCCCAGTGCTTTGTTGCCCTCAAAGGAGAAAATAACTGCCCAAAATTTCTCCTCAGAAGGACTCTTTAAGAGATATATTCATAGCTTCAGTGATTAAATTGGGAATATATATTAGAAACTACTCTTGACCCTCCAAGTAAAGCTTATGCTCAACAAAAAGAAAAATTGAAAAGAAGTCAAAAGCCACCCCCATGACGTCTTCATATTCAAGATAAGTAGGAAATATTTTCCACAACAAGTCAAATTATGATATTGCTATCAAGATTCAATTGTGTAGTTTTTTAGTCAAACTCATTGACCCATGTTTCATGAGTAATGGTTCACAAGAACCCATCTCTCATGATAATGAATGGAACACTTAGCACTCATTGCATCTAGGTGATTCTCATAGATGTGAAGCACTGAAACTTCATGGGAGGTCACCCATTCCACTACTACTCCATCTCAAGTGTTCTTAACTACATTGAAGTTTCCTCCTTGGTTAAACCCACTTTTCTTACAACCCCATTTGTAAAACCTTCATAAATTCTTGTGCCTTGTGAACCATTCATTAGAAATCCCCTTAAACTAATCAATTGATAAGTAGGAAATATTTTCCACAACAAGTCAAATTGTGATATTGCTACCAGGATCCAATTGTGTAGTTCTTGAATCAAACTCATTGACCCATGTTTCATGAGTAGTGGCTCATAAGAATCCATCTCTCATGATAATGAATGGAACACATAGCACTCATTGCATCTAGGTGATGCTCATAGAGGTGAAGCACTGAGACTTCCTACGAGGTCACCTATCCTAGGAGGTGAAAACAATGCTAGTAAAAAATATAGGTACGAATAATCTAAAGAGATAATCAATTGCAGAACTAAGGACACATCAACATGAATAGTATAAACCACTTATAATACTAACAAAAGAGAGGCATGACAGGTATACTAAAGATGTATGTCACTAAGGAAAATCTGAAGGTAAGGCTCATCTAGAAAGAGCATGACATTTGCATGTCTATGATGAAGAAGACCAAGGAGATGAAATATGATTGTTGTGGGTCCACAACACACACCCCATTTTGGATTTTTGGCCATGGGGACCCCCTGCTTTTCCCTTGTGTTTTGCGCTATGTCCCTTTAGGATGTTTTTTGGGGCTCCTTTTGAAGAAAAGCTAAGTCTTTTTGGACCTTTTAGTCTTTTGGCAGTATCACAACCGCCGAAAGCCTGAAGTCCTGAAAGTCCAAGCCAAACCTTTCGGCTCGTCAGCCACCAAAAAATTGTAAGGTAGGGATGCTCATGACTTTGGAGTTTTGGCCTCTAAAACCCTAAAGTCCCCCGTGACATCACCTGTTAGAAGGTGGGCTATAAAAGGGCTCTGCACATTTTTCTCTTCACTTTTTTTCCCTCGTCCGCCTCCTCGAGCTCCTTCAGCTTCCTATTTTCGGCGCACTTTCTTTTGCTTCGCTATTGCTCCTCACTGCTGCGTGAACTGCCCTCTCCGTGCTATGGGTTTTCGTTCTCCTTCTGCCTCTCCTTCACAAGTTGGTCGTCTTGTGTTCTGTTTAAGCTTAGGGTTTTGTTTTTTCCTTGCTTCTTTTCTTGTTTTCCTTTGTGGTTTGTTTCATGTGTCTTTTATGTTAGTTCTTTGTGGTCCCCCTTTTGTTTTAGGTTGCTTGGTGTCAAGCCCTAGGATGTTGATTCATTCGACATCATGTCTTTGCATTTTTGTGGTTGTATCAGTCATGAATTTTTGGCCTCCGAAGGCTGAAAAGACATCTGGAATCAGCAAGATCGAAAAGAGAAAAATGCTAAGTTCAGAAGAAAACCCTTGCACTTTTGGCATTCCACAATTTTGGCATCCGCCAAACAGACCCATTGCTAAAACACCAAAACACCGAAGACAGGATCAACCCTCACAGTTTCGGCAATTCACACTTTCGCCCTCCGAAGTTTCTTCCACCTCCGAGCAACCAAAACTCCACATTTTCCACCTCCTCCTCTAATGAACGTATTGCACTTTTGCACCTTGATCACCCTTCACATTGTCGCAACCCGAAACACTGAAAACCAAACAACCAACCTTTAATGAAGCCTCTATTTTGCATTTTCGGCCTTTCACAACCTGATCTTGTCTTTGGTGTCCGCATGTCCGAAAATGCCATAAAGATGATTCCAATTGATTTTGAGCCACTGATACTGACCCTTGGGTTTTGGTTTTTGTTATGCTTTCTATTGGGAGTTTTTTTTTTTTTTCAATAAGTGCTAATATTTGCATGTTTCCTTGCAGGAATGCCATAAACGTTTGCTGGATCACCAATGAATTACCTGTTCAAAGGGTACCACGTCGCTTCAAAGGTTGGGAGCCAACATAGTGAGGCCACTGACACTGACATTGGAAATGTCAACTGGAATGAGTTCCTGACCAGATGTGCTAATCCCAATGGGAGGTCATCTGACTGCACTGCTCTTGTACTGTCGATTCTGGTTAATGTTGTAGCACACCCAGTTTCAATCCTATCCTGAGACTTAATCATGACCCTTGCATTTCCAAATTGACTTAATTTAGATATTAGGGATGAGAGCTAGGTTTGATTGGGGCACTATGTTAAGTAACAACCTGGATGGAAAATTGATTATAGTAAAGCACAACTCTCGATTCTACATGACATGTCATATATGGTTTACTTGTTAGCAGCCAAGGTAGAGTACCTGGGGTTGGAGAAAAGGGGAGCCTTTGGTCAACCAAATGCATGGCCATTCATAGTGTACCCCCAATTGGTTCGGAAAGCAAAAGTGAATGACAATAGTCTCGATTATAGGATCGTTAATGACGCTTTCATCTTTGCAATTATTCGCTCAATAGAAGGAGACTATGCAAAGAGACTATCAGAGGAGGCAACTACGAAGGTAAGGGTGATAGGAGCATTTTACATCCAATTCAAAACCTTCACATATAATAGAGTGGTTGGGTACACCCTTAGCCCAAAGAAGCTCCCCAAATACCATTCTGATCAGATAATTATCCTAGAGATGGCTAGGCATCTTGCTGATGCTTACGAGCATATCAAGCACAAAAAGAAGCACTGTTGGGATTTCCCTCTATCCATTGGCCCTAATACAAGACATGAAGGTGTGAAAGCCCCTTGCATCTAAGTGGGATGAATTCCCATTACAGTCCCTGAGCTCATTAGGACCAGGTTTGACCCCATTGGTACCTAAAACCACATCATGGGTAGGCATTACATTCACGAGCCTCACCTGGAGGACCACTAGATAAATTATGTAGACGATTATGAAGTTAGGATTCAAGATTATTGCAGAATGTCCCTTGATTTAGCACAAGTTGTCCTAGAGATCAGGATTCCACCTAAGATATGGGAAAAGGAGACGGAAGATGTACTATACCCACTATATAATGAAGATAAGGTATATACAAGACCTATCTTAAATGTTGAAGTAGACAAGGATGAAAATGATAGCATTGAGTTCAAGGCTAGGCACATAATTAAGGCTACCAAAAATTGGACCAAAAGGCCATTCAAAATGGACCCCATGCCCATGAAACCATAGTTGAACCCACCAACCAAAGGGGATAAGAAGCGAGGAGAAAGAACAACGATGCTCAAATTCAAGAGATCAGTGCCACAGAGATTAGAAACAGTGTACGGACATGAGTGCCCGGTTTTGTAAAAAACCTAAGGGTACCTCAGGAGACATAAGAAAAGTGTACAAGAGGAAGAGATCCTTTGCATCTCCATGGTTAGAAAATTTGCAAGAAGAAGCAGAAGAGAAAGAAGAAGAAAGAGACGATTTACCTTTAGTAAAGAGGACACGATCAAGGATAGCTACCCTAAAGGGGAAAGATCTAGAAAAGGATGTCCTGACTCATGCAGAGATAGGAGCATAGGAAGAAAAAGGAAATTCTTGGGATTCCCTTGGTCTTGACAAATTCTTCATATCCGAATTTCAAAATCTCATAGGGTTCGAGGATCAAAGGGTGGACTCATTTGATCATGCTACGAATGTTAATGTGGAGAGGCGGTTACCATTGACCCCACAGGTTACTCTCACCCCCTCCATCTGAATTCACTATCCCCACAGTAAAAAAACCACTTACATAAATAGATTCAAGTAAAGAAAGGGACACCAAAATGCTCTCATCTGCCATAGAGTTTGTAGCCGCAGACAAAGAAGTAGAAGTACAAGCTATTCTGGGTTTCCAAATGTCCAAACATCACAGACAACTAAAAGATAGCTGCTTGGGGAAACACTTGGAGATAAGGAGATTGAGAGAGGTTCATATGCATAATATAGTTAGGCTCCCACTCCTCCACCTTCATTTCTAACTCCTACTCCCACTCCTCCACCTTCATTTCCAACTCCTATTCCCACTCCTTCGCCTTCATTTCCAAGTTAGGCTCCCACTTCTCCACCTTTTATCCAATATCCTCTTCTGGCCTAACCCCCAAATTCCTCTATTGACAGGGACAACACCATCTTTCCAGACAAAGAGAATGCTGATAACAGGTCTTTGGGATGAAATATTGACAAGTCCTTCATAAGATGTGGATAAATACCAAGATAAGAAAAGACCTACAAGGGAAGAAAGTACTCCTCCACTGGAGAAAACACATGAGGAGTCAGATACCACTACTAGAGAGAAGCATAGAATCACAGAAGAAGAGTTGCAAGAAGAAGATAATTCAAAGATTCAATAGCATCAGATAAAGCAAGAGAAGCCGAAGAGGAGATGGAAGTCCATGGTACAAAAGGGACAACCTCAGTATTGAGAATTGATCCGTATGATCCAGTCATGACCTTTACTAAAACTACACGGTTTACTAAAGAGATACAACCTAGAAAGAGGGTTTATACTGAAGAAGAAGACACATATATGTCATTTTTAGGCAAATCCTTTCATCAAGTAGAATCCAGTGTACCTACAAGGACCATGTCCTATGTCACTCAGGACAATAGGGGTTGATGGAATGTAAAAGTGGCAATACCCACAACCAGTGGTAGCTAGGCGAAGATAAATTTTTAGGATTATACCTTTGATAAGGTTGATATAGGGGAACTTACAAGAGAAGGAAGAAAAACATTGGCGGCTTTAGGGATGAAACATGCATTAGGTTTCATGGACAAAGATGAGGAAAAGGTAAAATCATTGATTGAGCGGAATGAAGAAATGAAGAGCTTCATTCTCAAAATAGTGGGTCCCATTGACCCAAGTTGCCCAAAATCCTCATTACAGGATTTCTTGGAGAAGGCCACCCCAGAATTTCTGGTAGGAATTACACACTCTTTTGTTCAAGCACGTACAGATTGGAAGGTGGATTTTGAGAAATTGGGAGAAGGAATCATTAGAGCAATTTTAAAACCTTTCAGGACTATTCTCAAGGAGGCCACCAAGTTGGTGAATATGATGGAAGATGAGAAAGGATTGGATTTCTAATTAGATAGATGACAGAAAGTGTTCAAGGACCTGAAGATAATAAGGAAGCAACACTTGTAAATTTTGGTTAAATTATGTGAGGGTGCATAATTATATAATTTTGGAACGCGGACTAAAAGCATAAAAAACACAATAAAGGCCTATGAAAAGTGCATGAACAAAGTCCTCCGGAGACATGAGGGATTCATGATGTGGGTCGAGCAAATAGAATATTTCTTTGCAGGTATAAATTTAGAGTTATATGAGGATAACGAAAAACAAGTTTTGTGTCCAGTAAAGAGAATTATACTGTAGTTCAAGGTGATTTTGGCAGGGGTTAACACAAAGGAGGATCTCCATCAACTCTTCATATTCAAGTAGGATATGCAAAGAACATATGTTCATGAAGAAGAAATCAAATTCTTTGTTTCCGAGTTGAATACCTTCAGAGAAAAGAGAGAGCAACACCTTAGTAAGGTGTAAGAGGTAAATTATGATGTAGTGAAAGAAATAGTACAGAGGCTTCGGGATGCTCTTCCAGATATCCTCCTAGATTGACTATCCATTTTGGGATTTAGTCAAATTTTGCAGCAAGAAGTTTTGACACTTATCCATTTCTTAAGGTGCAAAATTTCAGCCTTTCTGCCTTCGAAAGTCCAAAATTTTTGGGGGCCCCAAGAGGATTTCATTTATATACTTAGTTTTTTTGGGCCTCTCATTTTTTTAGAGAAAAGGTCAGGGTCCAAATTTCTGGGCCATCCTGACGTGAAGAAGACTGGCATAAGGAGTGGGTTTCTGATTAGATTACCTATGGAGTGGGGTTCATTTTGGCTTAACTGGAAGATTTCCATCAGTTGCCCACATAGAGAGAAGTTAAGATAAAGACTTCAAAGGAGAAATCCAAGATTAAAATGAAGACTCCAGGTAGAAATGGTGGAATCCACTTCAGATTTCTTTTCCTTCATCAGTTGCCCACGTAGAGAGAAGTTAAGATAAAGACTTCAAAGGAGAAATCCAAGATTAAAATGAAGACTCCAGGGAGAAATGGTGGAATCCACTTCAGATTTCTTTTCCTTTGGGAAAATTTGGCCCTGATTTCTAGGGAAAATTGAATGTAAACGGATCAAGGATAAATGCAAGCTTGTTAGTAGCTAGTTTAGTAGTAGTTTTACTTCAATAAGCTTTAGTTCTAGATTTATTTTTCTGTTTAGCATAGATGGAGCCCTAGTTTTGGGGTTTAGAGTTTTGTAAATCAGAACATTATATGGGTAAGTGCATAAAGATGAGGGACCAAAAATGGGGTATAAGATGCCACTTTTTTTTTTCTTTTTTTTTTCTGAAAATAGAAAACTCTAAACTTCAATGAGAAATTGAGGATAGTTACACTCAAAATTTTAAAACATGAAAAAAACAAGAGTTGTTCTACTCCAAATCTAGTTTCTAAACTACTAATTTATTTTAGAAATGGTGGAGATTAAGGCCCTCAAAAAGGGGAGCAAAAAAAGTGGTTCTGTTTTTTGTGAAAAAACATAACATAGTGTCTGGTGTGCTCCCCCCAAAATGTTAAATTTTTTTTAAAAAAAATTTAATCGATCTAGTGAGAAATTAGCTAACACCACCTAGTTTATCCCAGATTTTTCTACTAATTTTTTGATGCAAGTGTGATTTTTTTCCATTTTCCGAAGTGGACACATCCTGAAAACATGAAATTTCTGTGTGCTCCCCCTAGAAATCATTGAAAACTAATTGAAAATCAAAACTTATTTTTTTTTAAAGTGTGTATAATAGAGTCTAGTTTCTGAAAATGTAATATTTTTCAAAATTCGATGAACGAGCCAAAATCTAAGCCCAAATGAATACACATTGGTTTTTGACAAAAATCAGACATACTTAGAAAAGAAATTAGAGATGAAAAGATTAGCATAATGAGAATTCAAAATAAATTACATGGTTAGATAGCTATCAGAGAGATCAACAATATCATGCCATCTGATTTTATCGTTATTGAACCACGTGCAAACCTAATGGGGAGCACACAAGAAAAAATGTTATTTTTTTCTAGGTTTGCTAGAAAACACGTCTCAGACCTATTTGAATCCTCCAAGCCTTTGGGTTGGAACTCCAAGGAAAATCCAAGCCTTAGGCTTGGTAAACTTCAATATCGTTCAAAGGGCGTATGCCCTATAATGCGTACACCCTATAAGCACTATAGGGCGTACGCCCTATATTAGGCACACAAAATGACAAAAGGAGCTCTCTCTCTCTCTCACTCCTTTTTTCATTTTGTGTGTCTAACATAGGGCGTACACCCTATGTAAGAAGACAAAAATGGTAATAAAGGTAAGAAACTCATGAAAGAGGCCCACTTTTGACTATTACTGTCTGGTTTTTACAGTCAGCTCGACAAATATTTTCTTTTCATGGTGTTGAAGATCACAAAAAGTATGTTCTATCAATTTGCAACACATTTTTGTTCAAAAATCAAATCGAAGTATGAAAGTCAATCATTCTTCACCAAAATTGATCCATTGAGGTAAGTTTTTAATTTTTTACATGCGAATTGTGAATAAAGAGTCTTTTTGTTTATAATTGCTATGATATGGATTTGCTAAAGAAATAATTTGACATATTGTAAAAGATTTATATTATAATTTGTCATACATTTCTATTATATTTTGAGTTAATATAATTTAGATTGATATTATAAAGTTTCACTTCTTGTAATAGATTGATATAAT
>MU225773.1:0-12128 GCA_018584345.1 Thuja plicata | reverse complement strand
TTTTTTGGATTCAACTCAGACACAATTCTTTGCAAAATTTATACATACATATCCTCAATTTAAAATTAGTCAAAGATATTTTGAAATGGCTAAACCTTTTTATGTGAAGATAAATCACACACACACACACACAACTTGTTGTTGTAGGGTACATATTGAATTTTCTAACCATTTTGATGTTTATAAGCATATATGTGTACATTTGCATTCTAACATTGTTTTGCAGGATTGTAACATAAATGACCCACCTACATCTTCAAGGGAATTAATTACTACAATTTTATGTGAAAGAGCGTATGGTCAACAATTTTACAAGATCGCATGCTTGAATGGTACATGCATAGATTGTGGTGGTTTGCAACATTTTCCAATTTGTCAACATATGGAGAGTACACATGCAATTGGGAATGAAAAAGTGGATTTTGGAAAATATAAGTCAGTCGCATATGCTCTAAATGATGGAAAGGAGGCTAAAAGATGTGATTTAGTAATTGAAAAGATTCCAGTGTATCAGTTCATGAGTATTTTTTGTGACAAGATTG
The DNA here is from genome assembly GCA_018584345.1 of Thuja plicata. NCBI lineage: Eukaryota > Viridiplantae > Streptophyta > Pinopsida > Cupressales > Cupressaceae > Thuja > Thuja plicata. The sequence continues at coordinate 11,586 of MU225773.1, read as the reverse complement.
TGTATGAGTATGCAAGGCATACACATAGAGCTCGATGGTTGGATATGCAATTCAAGTTGTGCAAGGACACATTCCCACTTGATACCATTGTTTCAGTTGTCGACTTCACAAAGAACTACACTATACAACCACAAAATGAGGTGCAAGAAAAGTATTATAGCTCTCAACAAGTTGCTATATTTTTTCATATATCATTTATGCATTCACCTGACAGTACAGAGGATAACGAGAAGATATTGAGGGAGTATCATTTTTACATAAGTGATGATCATTCACATTCTACAGAGTTTGTACACAGTTGCTTTTATCTATTTTATGGTGATTTGAGTAATAGGAGCATATCATATCATCGACACATCATATTTCCAGACAAATGTGCATCGCAACTCAAGAATTCTCAGATGTTTTATTGGTTGAACAGGATGCATACAAACACTGGTATTCAATATATGTGGAATTTTACAAAGGACGATCATGGAAAGGGAGAGCACGATGGTGCAGGTGCATGTATAAAAAGGGCCTTAGCACGCGAAGAATTAAAGTACAAATAACAAGAAACATTTTCAAATGCGAGATGTATCATCCAGTAGTGTAATTCTACAATGGGTCTAGGTAATGAAGGTGAGTCTACAGTTCATAGAATTTTTTGGTTGATGGATGAAACTAACATTGCACCATATGAGGATTGTTGTACATTAATAGGATCAAGTGAGCTACACTCTTTTAGAAGCTCTAATGCAAGTTCATGTATCATCAACACACGACATATGTCATGCTTTTGTTCATCATGTGTAGATGAATATTGGGATGGGTGTGAGTCAAAGGAATGGGTCGACAAATGGTCTACACGAATTTTGAGCCCACTTGACTCCTATCGTCCCCCAGTAGCATTGCAACTGACACAAATGGAATCATCCATTGAATTTGACCATTTGTCTGATCTAGTGCAACCAGGTAAATTGTCAACTCACAATAAGTCTCAAATTTAGTACTTTATCATAAGTATTCATTAAATTAATCTCCTCATTATGATTCCATCATTGCAGACCATGTTTTTTCTGTTATTGCACTTGAAGACAATGACGAAGGGACAAATTATTAATTTTATCATTGTGTTGAGGCCAAAAAGCAATTGGATCACTTAGTTATAGATGATGAATGATTAGATTACCCTACAGGAGCAGTGGTTGTAATTGGTACATGGCTTAGATGGTATTGTATGAAGAACCTAGGTTGTGGTTGTTCAAGGATTGGGAGACACACAAGAAGATTCTTCATTATTCCAACCTTGTCGTTGCATCAAATGTCCACTTGACCAAATATGGAGCAAAAACACACAATACAACTCTTTGGAAGGTTTGCGAGTCAGACCACGAGGCAATACTTGAGACAATAAAGGGTAGGGAAGATCCAACTGGTTCATTGGACTAAAAGTGAATCCAAAATGTTGTAATGTTGAATCTAGTTGAATGAATGTGAATATAACATGTATATTTGTTAAGGAAATAATTCCCTTGAATCCACATTGGGTGGATTTTAAATTGCTCATGCATTACCCCGTATGTATAACGTGAAGTTTGTAAGATCTAATAACAAATTTTCTCTTCTATTTTTTGGGGCAATACCAGAGGTTTTGTCTTCTCATCTCTTTCCTCATGGTGCTCCTAATGAGCTGAGTTGTAAACATATTTTTCATCATTAATTTAAAAAAATATGTTCACGAAACGAATTCTAGAAATATATTTTAAGCTTATTGTCATGTTTCATGCTAGCACATTCTTTGTATATATGTATTTACAAAAAAATTATTTAAACTATCGAACCGCACATTTAAATCATTTAAAAATCTTGAAATCTGCTTGTCGTGGCATCGAACCGTCTTTGCCAATAGCTTTGAAATGCTGGGTGAATGCTAGGAATGACCCTTTCACGAAGGCAAAGTGGCTCAAACGTTGACGACCGCTATGGAGCCAAGTGTCCCTGAAGGTGCACCAGACAACAAAATTTCTGATCTTCAGGAGTCTCTTTCTCGGAGCTCACATGGGGTATTGACAAGCCATTAGGTTCTACAGGACTGTGTCATGGAGGCCTGCGATAACCTATCTCAGATTTTGGATATTCGCTTTCATTTTCATTTTTTGACCCAATCACAGTTGATGTAAAAACTTGCAATGTTGCACAGTTGAAAGCTGAGACATTGCATATCTTGAAAATCGTTTGTCATGGCATCAAACCATCTTTTCCAATAGCTTTGAAATGCTAGGTGAATGCTAAGAACAACCCTGTCATGGAGGCGAAGTGGCTCGAACGTTGCCGACCGCTATGGAACCAAGTGTCCCTCAAGGTGCATCAGGAAACAAAATTACCAATCTTTAGGAGTCCATTTCTCAGAGCTCGCATGGGGTATTGACAAGCTATTATGTGCTACATGACCATGTCATGGAGGCCTATGATAACCTATCTTAAATTTTGGAGTTTCTCTTCCATTTTCATTTGTCGACCTAATCTCGGTTGATGCAAAAACTTGCAATGTTGCGCAATTGAAAGCTGATACATTGCATATCTTGAAAACCGCTCCTTGTGGAATTAAACCGTCTCTTCCAATAGCTCTGGAATGTCGAGTGAATGCTAGGAATGACCCTGTTAGCACTGCCTTGTAAAAAATTTGAATTTCTTGGTCTTTTGTTTTTCCCGGGATTTCTTGGTTTCAAATCCTGTGCTGAATCGCACAAAAGAGGTCAAAACCCTTTTTGAAGTCATGTTTTTGTTTTCTCGCTCTGTCGCATCGGTCTTTTAAAAGTGTCTATAAGTCGCACGAGTGGGCGACGAGCTGTCAATGAAGAGAATCGCAATGTGCTTATGTCTAGTTTTGATCTGAATGCGAGTGAGCGACGAGCCAAAACAAGAAGGTCATTGCTCAGTTGCCAATCAATGAAGATGGAAGGAAAAGAGCTCGCGAGTAGGCGACTAAAGAAAGAAAAGACATAGTCGCGCACTCGCAGTCAGTGACAGAGTAAGATTTTTGAGCTCGCGAGTAAGTGACTGAGAAAAGAAAAGACACATCGCTCACTCGCGCAAGAGATAAAGTTGGAGTATTAAGTGGTGCGAATATGCGACGAGTTAGAGTATGCGGTAAAAAATGAATGTCGCTCAGTCGCACAAGTCCAAAAGTTGCAGTTTAAACAGCCAGCGACTGTGCGATTAGGGAATAAGATGAAAGATAAGAGGCATTGTCGCTCAGTCACCCAGACTCAGGTGATATAAAATGATTAACCAGCGAGTGTGCGATTGGTTAAAGGTGAAGAAAGCATCGCTCACTCGCATGAACCCAAAAGAAGAGCAAGGATGGATGGTGAGTATGCGACCAGTTGAATAACAGGGGTGCGTTACTCACTCGCAAGGGTCTTTCAAAAAATGAATAAAATGCAGTGTGTTGGCTATTTTCAGTGCTGACGATGCACAATCTAAAGGGTCTCCTGTTCAAATTACCCTGCTTTAGCTAAAGAGCCACCAAAGAAGAAACAGAAAACAGAGCACAAAATTCTGCAAAGTTGAAAGAGACATGGCAAAATTCGTGTCTGAGGCCAGAATTGCCATGGATGCCAGGTGGGTGGAAGTTTTTGCCTTTTGATTGGCCCACTGTCAACTAAGTGAACATATGGGAGGCGAAGCTTAAAGGATAAATATGGTTAAGCCACAAAAGACAAACCTTGTAAATTAGCTGCCACCTATGTTCAGTTGCAAAATTTTGTTGCAAAGTTCAGCAAGCGGTTGTGTAATCCTTCCCAGTATGTCGGTAGCTGGTTGCATCCTTATGCTATAAAAGGATTCCAAGACTACTGGGAAGGAGATGGTCATTTTTCTGTCCAAAAATATTACTAATTCAATTATAAATCTTGGTTTTGAGAACCTATATATCTGGTCTTTCTGGAGAAATCTCTGTTGAATGTAGTAATTGATGATGACTTTTGAAAAAAATCCAGTTCACAGTTTCTGAAGCATTTAATGGATTTTCTGTCTTCATTTTAGCATTCTGAATTTTGTCTAAATTGAATGTTCTAGGAGCGTTTTCAATTTATATATCTGTAAGGCAAATTATGAAATACTTCTAGGGTTCTTTCAAGGAGAGAATATACCTTAGAGATATTTCAACAAAGTTCAGGGTAGCAAATGAATCTGATGGATTAATCTGGCTAAATGTACTGAGGTAGATATATAAGGTATATCTATGTTTGTGTCAGATCCTGTAATTGCCTTAAGTTTAGTCTTCAATCATGCTGGTTTAAATTATTCACAGATGACTCCATGCCCTAAGATTGAGCACTGGTCTATTTTTGTTCAATTAAATGACTATCATCATTAAAATCAATCTTTACTTTCAGTTTGGTCTATTTTAGTGAAAGTTACAGTGGTCATTCCCTGTAATTCCACCAATAGCAAACAAGAATAATTTAGTGATTTCGTTATTCTAAGTTTTCAAGGGTAATCCCGCCCGAGTCTGTGGAGCTCAAAGTGCAGGAGGTCTCAAGACCTTGTTACTGTTGTTCTACTCTATGCTTAGTCAGTGTCAGGGATAAATAGAGTGAACCTTCTGAGGAGTATATTTTTATGTCAGCAAGAAAAGGGAACAACAGACCCTATCATGGAGGCGAAGTGGCTCAAACATTTTTGACCGCTATGGAGCCAAGTGTCCCTCAAGGTGCACTAAGCAACAAAATTACCGATCTTCAAGAGTCCATTTCTCAGAGCTCACGTGGGGTATTGAAAATCCGTTAGGTGCTACAAGATCGTGTCATGGAGGCCTGTGATAAACTATCTCAGATTTTGGATATTCGCTTTCATTTTCATTTTCTGACCCAATCTTGGTTGATGCAAAAATTTGCAATGTTGCGCAGTTGAAAGTTGACACATTGCATATCTTGAAAACCGCTCATCCTGGTATCGAACTGTCTCCTCCAATAGCTCTAGAATGTTGGGTGAATTCTAGGAACGACCCTGTCATGGAGGCGAAGTGGCTTGAACATTTCTGACCACTATGGATCCAAGTGTCCCTCACGGTGCACTAGGCAAAAACATTACCAATCTTCAGGAGTCCAATTATCAGAGCTCGTGTGGGGTATCGATAAGCTGTTAGGTGTTGTAAGACCATCTCATGGAGGTCTATGATAATCTATCTTAGATTTTGGAGATTCACTTCCATTTTCATTTGCCGACCCAATCTCAGTTGATGCAAAAACTTGCAATGTTGCGCAGTTGAAAGCTGAGACATTGCATATCTTGAAAACCGCTCGTCGTAGCATCAAACCGTCTCCACCAAAAGATCTAGAATTATGGGTGAATTCTAGGAATGAACCTGTCATGGGGGCGAAGTGGCTTGAACGTTACCAATCGCTATGGAGCCAAGTGTTCCTTAAGGTGCACCAAACAACAAAATTTCTGATCTTCAGGAGTCTTTTTCTCAGAGCTCGCGTGGGGTATTGACAAGACGTCAGGTGCTACAAGACCGTGTCATAGAGGCCTACAATAACCTATGTCAAATTTTAGATATTTTATTTTGTTTTCATTTTCTAACTCAATCTCGGTTGATGCAAAAACTTGCAATGTTGCGCAGTTGAAAGCTAAAACATTGCATATCTTGAAAACCACTCATCCTGGTATCAAACCATCTCTACCAACAGCTCTAAAATGCTAGGTGAATGCTAGAAACAACCTTTTCATAGAGGCAAAGTGGCTCGAACATTGCCGACCGCTATGGAGCCAAGTGTCCCTCAAGGTGCACCAGGCAACAAAATTGCCAATATCCAGGAGTTCATTTCTCGGAGCTCGCATGGGGTATTGAAAATATGTTAGGTGATAGAGGACCATGTCATGGAGGCCTATGATAACCTATCTTGGATTTTGGAGATTCACTTCTGTTTTCATTTTTCGACCTAATCTCAGTTGACACAAAAACTCGCAATGTTGCACAGTTGAAAGCTGAGACATTGCATATCTTGAAAACCGCTTGTCATGGCATCAAACTGTATCTGCCAACATCTCTAGAATGTCAGGTGAATTATAGGAATGAACCTATCATGAAGGCGAAGTGGCTCGAATGTTGCCGACTGTTATGGAGCCAAGTGTCCCTCAAGGTGCACCAAGCAACAAAATTATAGCTCTTCAGGAGTCCATTTCTCAGAGCTCACGTGGGATATCAAAAAGCTGTCATGTGCTACAAGACCATGTCATGGAGGCCTATGATAACCTATCTCATATTTTGGAGATTCACTTTCATTTTCATTTGCCGACCCAATCTCGGTTGATGCAAAAACTTGCAATGTTGCACAGTTGAAAGTTGACACATTGCATATCTTGAAAACCACTCATCTTGGCATCAAACCATCTTTGCCAAAAAATTTGAAATGCTGGGTGAATTCTAGGAATAACCCTGTCACAGAGGCGAAGTGGCTCGAACATTGTCGACCGCTATGGAGCCAAGTGTTCCTCAAGGTGCACTAGGCAACAAAATTGCCGATCTTTACGAGTCCATTTCTCGGAGCTCGCATGGGGTATTGACAAGCCATTAGGTAATACAGGACCGTGTCATGGAGGTCTATGATAACCTATCTCAGATTTTGGAGATTCACTTTTGTTTTCATTTTTTGACCCAATCTCGGTTGATGCAAAACCTTGCAATGTTGCGCAGTTGAAAGCTTAAACATTGCATATCTTGAAAACCGATCATCCTGGCATCAAACCATCTCTGCCAACAACTTCAAAATGCTAGGTGAATTCTAGGAATGACCCTATCATGGAGGCGAAGTGGATCGAACGTTGCCGACCGCTATGGAGCCAAGTGTCTCTCAAGGTGCACCAGGCAACAAAATTACTAATCTTCAGGAGTCCATTTCTCAGAGATCCTGTGGGGTATCGACGAGCTGTCAAGTGCAGCTACAAGAATGTGTCATAGAGGCCTACAATAACCTATCTCAGATTTTGGATATTCACTTCCATTTTCATTTGCCGACCCAATCTCGATTGATGCAAAACCTTGCAATGTTGCGTAGTTGAAAGCTGAAACATTGCATATCTTGAAAACCGCTCATCCTGGCATCAAACCATCTCCGCTAACACCTTCAATTTGACGTGTAAATTCTAGGTATAACCTTTTTATTCTTCATAACTCATTCAAACATTCGGGACCACAATGTACTGGTGCATCCCTTAACGTTCTTGTAGTGCCCTAAATAGGTCCAGGTGGTCAAAATGCTCCAATAGGTCTAAAATTGGGTAGGATTGATATTTTTGATCTTATATGAACTATTATAATTTCATTAAGGTGTTGGAATGAAAATTATGAGTCTAGGTTTATGCAATGAAACATGCATATTCTCATTAAGTATGAATCATTCAGTAACAATATACATAGATACACGTGCAAACATAAATATAAGGCATAAGAAATATAAAAAATAATAAGACATCCACATAAACATAAATTAGTCTACATATATACACATGATATATTTGTAGAGCATGAATAAAAATATATATGTCCACTAATGTCATAGATCAAATATGTCCAATAAAGTTAAATTGGCATCGTAAAATCCAAATGGATATAGAACACATCACTTATACAATATATAAAAAATATGTCCAGTAATGCCATATTGGCATACAATTATTATCCCTAATCTAGTCATTTCTCGGAAGGGGAAGAAAACAAATCTCGAGCTGTCTTTGATCGTCGCGTCGATGGAGATGCAATACTCTTCTGAATGCGCTCACTAGTCCTCCTGTCTAGACTCTTTTGCAGCTCGAGCTGATAAAATAACAAGTATAAACATCAATAAATAATATACATAGGAATTTAATTATAGGAAGACATAAAATAGAATATTTTCTTACTGCTACCAAATAGTCACTATGTACATCCACCGAAGGGGCACACTGATGATCTGGAGTAATGAGTCCCTACAACAACGATCAACAATTTTATGTAAAATACATAGATGAATATCATTAAAAATTTCAATACAAATTATTAAAATAAAAATTCTAATTAAGTAATCTCTTTCATACCTCGGTCAGTGCGTTAGAACGAGCTATAGTTGCAGCTATGCCATGATTCAAACTATCACGAACAAAAGGAGGAGTTTCTGCTGTCATTAACTGAAAATGAAACAACAAGAGTATTATGTAGTTATCAAGAATAACTATAATATTTTACAACCCCACTAATTAATAAATGATACCTCTGTGAAGGTGCCACCGCATCCTTCAGTGTGCGGTGTCGATGTCGTAGCTCCAACATTAAACTAGTGCACATATATGGTAATTTATAAGACAACCATTAATATAAGAACAAACCATTGGCGTGTTAATTATAATACATTATTACATATATACTTGTGGACTAAATGATGTCGTCACAAAGCTAGGTGAAGGAATGGGATCATTTCCATGAAAACTTTGACTCTCGATTTTGATCATAATTTACATCTACTAATTTAGTTATTCATGCATTTATTAATTAAATATAATGAGGTAAATCAAATTAACATGCAAATAAACATACCTCAATGAAATGTGAAAGAGGCCCTTCGCTGTCTAATGTCAATGTTGATGGTCCAACAATGAACTAATGTATATGCGTGCAATAAGTTATGAGACAAACATCCATATAATTATAGAATAATCAAATGTATACTTTAAAAAATGTTTTATTCGATACATGCTTGTGGAGTTGACGACGTAGTGTATAAGGGGTATGGGGGATCATTGCCACTGCAACCAAAACTCTTTCCCTGAATTTTCATCATAAACAATAGATACTAATTTAGTTAAATTCATTTATTTAAAAATGAAATATAATCAACTAAATTCAATGAACTTGCAAATATTTACTTGTGTATCAATGCCAAATGTTGCATTGAGAAAATCATCAGTCATCAACCCATCATCCTCTTCCTCTCTCTCAGCAGTACCAAATGTGCACAGGGATCCACAGGAACGACAAAAATAACCCCTTGCAGATCGACCATGGTCACCCTCGACTAGAGGAGTGATGCACTAAATGAGAGTCCGTGTCAAAGCACTAATCGTGCCTAGTGTGTCCACCTCCACATGTTCCTTCACATTGGAAGGAATACTAACATGATCCACCCATGGCTTGCCACTGGGAAACCTAGGTGCATTAGGGTCACAATGTGCCATAGGTCTATCAAATGATGACCCCCCACCTCTACCTTGAGACTCTAGAAAGTCAAAATAATTTGGCACCTCTTTCAGGACAAACTCACAATAGAGTTTCCTCAGGAAATAGATAGGAACCTCATGATTGTTACATGGAGGGGAATCAAAGACCATCCACCATATGTCCCAAAATTTTGTTTTTATATCTTTATTCAAGCACCAATGAATTGGGAACCTCCTTGTTATAGTTTTAAGAGTTTCAGTTTCCCCTGGATTTTTAAAGAGTTTGCAAATGTCATCTTTTGTGATTTCTTTCTTTTTTATGCCCTCATATGATAATTTATTTGCATAATATTGTTTTTGTTCTTCTTTTTTGTCGTGCCATAAATTAATTTGCCCACTAACTGAACCTACGTGGGTCAAGATTAATTCTAATAATTTTGAAAGTGTTGCTCTTCTAGGATTTGTACCAATAGAATCTTTTAACCTCCTAATTAAAGATTATATTTCTATTTTCCCTCTTTCTATTTGGTTTATCAAATTTTCATATGTTCGAGGAGGAGGTTTCTCGATTGGTGGAGGTGGTTGGGGTTCATTTTTTTTCGTTATTTTCAACATCCATTTGTTCATGAGGAGAAGATGGAGGGTTTGGTTGAAGATTTTCTGTGGGGAGATCATTCATTCCTGGCAATTAAAAGAAAATATATTTTAGAAGTCTAATTAAACATAAAATTTAAGACAAGAAACTTTGACAATCAAATTTGATTGAAAACTAAAAATTAAACCTAAATCTCAATACAAATAAGATACATGGTTGTAGAATCACTTACTTTTTCTTCCGGTTCGACCTTGATGACGTCGTGGAGCCAATTTTTTGCTTTAATCTAATGGAGAAAAACCCACAATGAATCCCGTACGCGCTGTTATGGAGAGAATCCTTGGCAAGCCACAAGTTTGGGAAAAGAAAATGAGCCACAAAAGTGGCTGCCCAAACTTTATATAAAACCTAATAGGGTGTACACTCTATAGGGTGCACGCCCTATGGTTTGAATTTCCCAAGCCATAGGGCGCGCGGGCTATAGGGCATGCGCCCTATGGCTTGGGAAATGTAAGCCATAGGGCGTGCGCCCTATAGGCCGTGTGCCCTATGTGCGCATGGGGGACCAAAAAGGTATTTAGCACCTTTTCGGCCCCCCATCGTGGTGCATATACCCATATATTGCATCAAAACAATGTAAAATGGTCAGATTTTTTTATGAAATAAAATATATGCAATGTGTGCTTCATTCACGGTGTGGTTTCTTCAGCTGTCTATGCAAAATTGATGAATTTGTGTTTTCTTGTTTATTTCTTTCAAAGAGCCAATTATGTTTATTTTGTGCGGATCTGCGATTAATTAGATTAGAGTTTTCTGTTGTTGATCAATCTTGCTGTGACGAATGATTGGGAAGGATAATTTTATTTTTTTAAAGATAAATTTGTCTCGTGTGTGTGTGCATGTTATGGATCCACAATTTGATAGATTTTGAAAGTATTGCATCTAGATAAAAGTTTCTCCAAATGATTGCATCTATTGGGTATAGAATTGTGACGTGGTCTGATTTATATTATGTGGGTTTTCATCTTTGTACCATTTGATTCATAAAGAAGGTTCAAGAATGGTTTACGTCAGTTAGGATCTCATTTTTAGTGAATTTTTTTAATTCTTGTTACCCAAATCTTTTGATCTTTTTTTGAAAATCTGGATAGAGTTGATACTCACTGTAGGATTTAGCATAGATTTTGCATCATTGTTGATTTATAAGAATTGATAAATTGAAAATATAAAAGAAGTACTAAATTTATTTTGCAGCTTGAAGTCGTGAAAGTACTAGCAAAGGCCTCCTCATGAACATTCACATTTATCTTCAACTGAGTTTTCCAATGGGTTGTTCCACGACCACAGAGAACCTTTGGAATAATTTTGTTATTCTTTCAAGAGAGGAAATTGAATCTCGAATTTATAGCAATTAACTTCTGTAAAAACAATGCTCAACAATGATGCTATTGCATAGCCTCCTCTAAAGATTCTTAGTCTCGTCCAATGTAATGCCCCGCCAGGGAACCCAGGAGAACTAACCTAAACTTGACACTGAGTTAACAGGATAAATTTTTTTTTTTTTTTTTAATGTTTACAAACAATAATGATAACAATGCGGAAGCAATGAGATACACGACATACACATAAAAACAACTCATACATAGATAACCATCCTCGAGGGTTCCTTGACGTAGAATCACTAAAGCAAGATAATCTACGAATAACAACTATAAAGAACTAACACAAAGGATACATCAAATGAATCCAATAATATACATCTCATAACTCACATCCTCTGCACATGTCGCAGGGTATGTAGTAATCACTCT
>MU225772.1:2695144-2708029 GCA_018584345.1 Thuja plicata | reverse complement strand
TATAATCACTTGGATCCTGGAAGGGAGATGCTCAATTTTTTCAAAATGGATAACTTTAATCTGAATGATGATGAAGTAGATCACTCTCATATGCTACAAAATTGGGTACATGACAGCTTTGTCCAAATAGATGGTGTAGGTTCAAGTTCTCATACATGCATTTCCCACAGCACACACTAGGGGTCAAATATGGTACCCTCTGCAATCCTCTTACAATAAAATATACACAAGCTAAATGCATCCTACTAATCTTAACTTTTGGGTTTCCTAAGTTATATACTTGTGAAGATATATCTAAATTATTTATATCTATAGATCTTTAATTGAGATCTTCCTTCCTTTTCTTCCTCGCCATTTTTTGAGTTTTGTCTTAAAAATAATACAATTGAATTCAAAAACAATCTTAACTAATCCAGAGGGTTTATTCACACCTAATTTACTGATTATGCCTTGTTTATGCATAAGACAATGAACCATCACATGCAACTTATCTTCAATCTAATGTCCAGGGTTCAGAATTGGATTTGTTAGGAGAAGAGGAGAACCAAGAAGAGGGGGGATATTTTGAGGTTGTAGAGAAATACTTGGAAATCCAAAGGCCCGTGGAAGAAATACCAGCTACTGCAATATATTTTGTAGAGAACTTAGATAACAAGGTGAAAAATGAGGAAGAAGAGGAGGTAGGAGGAGGATAGATTGTGAAGGAAGTAGTGTAGGAAGATCAGCTGAGGCAGAGTAAAAGGATCACCGAACTTGATTCCTTTTTTTAAATGATCCATGCGCTAGAGTTCGTGATCTTAGAAGAGACCAGAAATGAGTTATCAGTGGACTCCATGAATAAAAACCTCGGAAATGAGGGTTTTGAGGATGTGGAAGCTAACAAGATATCAGATGGTACAAAGAAGGGTGATGAGAATATATACGAGGAAGCTGAGGTAGTAGAAGGAGAGTTCTTGCACATGCTGGAAGAAGAAGATGCGGAAATTGGTGAGAATGAAGGTACAAATTAAATTTTTACCATCTATTACATGTTACATCTATACTTACTGATTAAGACAAAAAAAATTGAAGAATGGTGATTTACTTCTAATTGGCCTAAGCAAAAAGACCCCTTTCTTAATAAATTCAACTCATAGTCCACCATTTTGCAAGCCAACAACTTCATCAATTGGTCTAATTTGATTAACTTTGATTCAACTGACATGATTAAAAATACAAACATACCAGATAGTTAATCTCTTCTGGATGTTGCCCTATCAAAGTGTCCATAACTTCTCTTAGTGATAAATAATATTTTATTCAAGAAAGTTGGAGAAGTTTAGACATCTCAGGTGTTATGTCCAATTTTCTTTCGAATAAGAACATATTTTCATCGTGATCTTTTCATATTTTTCTAAGTATTTTATAGATCAGTTAGGACTCAGATCTGGGAGCTTCCATATTTTGTTTAAGAGTTTTATTATTGAACTATATGCTCCCCTTTAAGACTAGTCCATCCTTGGTCTGGGTGTTTCTTATTTCTAATACCTGAAGTCATTTTATAGAATGCTTAAGGCTCCTAGCCTGGCCTAGCTCTGATATTATGATGATCTTTTTATGAACCAACTAAGCATCTAATTTAAGACCTTCCACTTGTTGCTGAAGTTCTCCTTTTCATGGACCAAGTAGGATTCAGATTTAAGAACTTCCATTTGTTGTTTTAATTCTCTACAATTGAACTACTGGCCCCTTTAACACCAATCCATCTTTGATCCCAATATAATTTATTTACAACATATTTAGTCAAAAGTAAAGATGTTGTCTGCCATTGTTTATATGTTCAACTATATTTAAAACAAGGAACATATTTCAATTGTGGCCTTCTCATATTTTATTGTGTATTTATTGGATTGGTTAGGACTCATATCTAGAAGCTTTCATCCTCTATTGTAGTGTTCTACCATTAAGCTACTAACCCATTAAGAACTAGTCTATCCTTGGTCGAGTTGTGGCTTATTTCCAACACCTCTTCTTGAATCATTTTATAGAATTCTTAAAGCTCCTAACCTGGCTTGGATTGATACTCTATTGAGTTTTTCATGGACCAAGCAAGACTCAAATTTTAGAATTTTCCATTTACTAATGAAATGCTCTACCACTGAGCTACTAGTCCCTTTACGACCAGTGCATCTTTGTGATGAACTATAACTGATTGAATGTTTGAAGATGTTAAGTTGATCATCGGGCTGCAAAAAGTTAATGCAAGACATTAAATCAGTTAATGTATTATATTGTCATTGATGTCAATTTGATACAATCTGATTGGTTATATACATATTTTCAAAGAATTCAAAGAACCAGAGAGATAAAGGTTATGCTATCAGTAATACCTAAAATCTACAGGATAAACCTGAAGTAAGCTTTAAAGAAAGACAGGTGAGAATTGTGGACCACGCCAAGAACAAGAAATTCAAGGACTTAGAAATGATGAAATTATGTCTATAAGAGAGACAAGCTAATTCATTGTGAATGAGGTGGGTGAAAAGAGAAGAGGATGTTGAAGAGAATATTGGTGAAGAAAGACTTCATACAGTCCTGATCAAACAAGTTGAATAAAAGAGTTAAAGATTTTTGTGGACACCGAGAAACAGAGAAGCACAACATCACCAGGCAGAAAGAAGTGGAGCAAAGGTATTAAAGGGAAACATTGATCAGAAAGGTATTATAAGCTTACAATTGATCAGAACATCTACAATTTTAAGTTGTATATATGAACAAATATATATTGTTTCAGTTTAACCATTGGATCAGAAAGCCTCTTAACCGAGCAGGATTTAACTACCCTTTATATATGCAGATACATCCCAAGGAGTATCGAAAGGTTTATCATGAAGATAACATAGTGAAATTCCATATATCAAGTGATAAACTGTTAGTGATAAATCCTCTAACAAGGTCACACTTAACAGTGTGTTTGTAACCTTTAATAGGGTTGTCTCTTCACCAAGCTTACTTTAGAAGAGTGAAAATTTTGGGTTATCGGTCCCAAGTTGTTTTTCCCTTAACAGGGTTTCCACGTTAAAAATCCATGTGTCAAATGTGTTTATGAGTCATTGCTTTGATGTTTTTCTTTACACATTACTAAAATAGAATTGATCGGTAAACACTAAGTTATTTACTATATTTTGGTAAATGGTAGACTGTTATTCGGTAAAGCTTAAGAATAAGGTTTAACAGTGAAATCCGAGCAGTAGTTATTTGATAAGATTATTTCAAGGCATACATCTTGTAGGACTGAAGATAACTAGAGGCTTATAATTGTGGTACTAAGTTTTTGGGTTGATTTATTGGACTAATTTTGAGGCCAATAATTCACCCCCCCTCTCAGTTATTCTAACAATTGGCATCAGAGCTTGTGTTCTTAGAAGGAAGGTTTCAAGACCAAAGATAAAGATCACAAGATGAGAAAGCAGGATGTGCCTAAGTTGAACAAAGACAACTTTGCATCATGGAAAAGCAGGATAAGACTCAACCTATCAGGTATTGGAAATGATGTTACTCAATACTTGGATACTGAATATGTGTTGCCTAAAATACCTCACACACTTGATCAATTGAGAGAAACGAACGAGCACAATTCTATGATGATAGAACTTGCTTTCTCACTCCCTGATGCTAAATTTGAAGGTGTCAAAACATGCACCTTTGCAAAGTAAATCTTGGACAAATTGAAGCTAGTACATGGAGGAGATGCAAATGTACTAAGAGCTAAGGTAGAAAGCCTAAGAGGTAAATTTAATGATCTAAGAATGAAAGAAGGAGAAAATATCAGTCAGTACAACTACAGAATCAAAGAGGTAGTCAATGTTATTCGAGGAGTTGGGGTTGTACTTGAAGAAGAAACATTGGTAAGTAAAGTCCTAAGAACCTTATTGCATGTTTATGCTATTAGAGTATCTTCTATAAAAGAAATGAGAGCAGTAGCAAACAAAAATGTCACTCTAGATAGTTTGGTTGGTAGACTTATTTCATTTGAGTTGAATAACTTTGACAAGAATGTCCTACCATCTATTGAGTCTGCATTCAAATCTTCTTTGAAAATAAGTAAGTCAAGTCATAAACACATTATGAGAAAGGATAGTAAAAGTGATAGTGATGACCAAGAACTTGATGAGATTGAAGAACTAATGGCTAGAAGATTACAGAGAGGCAAAGGTAGATACAAAGGTAAATTACCACTTTTATGTTTCAATTGTAAAGAGATTGGACACTTTGATGCTAGATGTCATAACGAAAGAAAAAATTACAGAAATAATGATAGATCATATGAAAAGAAGTTTGATAGAAGTGATAACAGAGATTACCGAAGCAATCGACAATCTGACATAAGAGATACCCGAGACTAGAAGGACAAAGGAAAGAAAGCTTGTTACCTGGCTGAGAATAGAGTTGGAGA
Source organism: Thuja plicata (assembly GCA_018584345.1). Taxonomy (NCBI): domain Eukaryota; kingdom Viridiplantae; phylum Streptophyta; class Pinopsida; order Cupressales; family Cupressaceae; genus Thuja; species Thuja plicata. The sequence continues at coordinate 2,703,594 of MU225772.1, read as the reverse complement.
TACTGACACTGAATCTGATGAAGCTATTGAGATGGTATTTGTGGCCATGAACGATGATTCAGACGAAGAGGAAAGGTATGTTGAGACTGCACTCATATCTAAGGTTAGTAAGAATGATTTTTGGATTATAGATAGTGGTTGCACTCACCACATGACTGGAGATAAAGAAAATTTTGAAACTTTTGAGTATTATAATAGTGGATAAGTAAGAATGGGTAATGAATCACCTTGTCTAGTTGAAGGTAAAGGAACCATAATGTTGAATAATCTGATCATATGTGAAAATGCATACTGGGTGAAACGACTTGACTGTAATCTATTGAGTGTTTCACACCTGAATAACACAGGTCACCGAGTTGCATTTGAGAGCAAAAAGGAAAAGACCTTTAATGAATTAGGAAGGTTGACCGGAACTGGTGAACATACAAAAGGTAACCTATTCTATCTTGATGATATTAACACCACTTGTTTAATGGATAGAAGTAAAGACATATGGTTGTGGCATAAAAGGTTATGTCATGTGAATTTTGAAAACATGATTAAGATAAGTAATAAAAAGAAAGTAAGAGGCTTACTGAGCATGTCAAAGCCCGACCATATCATGTGTAAGAATTGTGAAAAAGGTAAAATGACAAAGTCTAGTTTCAAGATCAAAACCCATGCTATTCTAGAATTAGTCCATACTGATCTATGTGGACCAATGAGAAAAAAATCTACTATGGAGATATCTATACTTCATTCTATTTGTAGATGATTATTCTAGAATGATGAAAATTATGTTCTTAAAATAGAAATCAGAAGCATTCAAGATGTTTAAATGGTATAAAACTATTGTAGAAAAACAAAGTTGTAAGGAACTAAAATGCTTAAGATCAGATAGTGTAGACACCCTAAATTGGTCAACCAAAATAAACATGGTCAATCAGGTCAAAAGGGGTCAAATCAATTTGAAATCATGGATTAAATAATAAAGCCATTTAATTAATTAAATCTAAGCTAAAATGGGATTAATTAGACTATGTAATTGATTAAATCAATTAGTTATATAGTTTGAATAAAATAAATGCAACCCATTAAAACCTTGTCCATGGATAATTTAATTAATTGTTTTATTTAATTAAATCCTATTTAATTTCAACAAAAGGGGACAAAGAATCAAAGAGCCAATGAGAAGAAGGGATGAAGAGCACATGGATCACTCAAAGGTTTTGCTATCCTAGCCACTCATTTAGGCTTTGTTATCCTCACCACTCCTTTTGTCATCTTTTCCCCCTATTTGAAACCAATCACTCAACCTTGACCTCAGCTATACCTTGACTTTGGTTGATTAAACTCACCCCCTACCCTTGGGAATTCCTATAAATAGGATGATTTTCTTAGAGTAAGGTTACCAATTCACTTTTAGAGCCATTATTTACATTGAAATTGTATTTGGAATTGGGCACTTAGCATTTAGCATTGAAGAATTCTTGAATAAGTCTTGTTATAATGGAAAAATCATTCATGATCACATAGAACTTGAGCATAGAATAGGGCATTTCATCTTACGAAAAAAAATTTGGTCAATGATGGAGTATTGGAAGCTCATAATCTTAAACCTAAACCTTTCAATCTTTCAATGGGTTCCACTAATCAGACTAATAATGTTAACCAATCCTCAATAATGATTTTAACAATGTGAATACTTCCAAAAACAATCAAGGAGGTTCCAAGCCTAAACCTAATTTTATGACTCAATTGACTCCAGGACCACGAAGAAAGTTTACCCCATTGGGAGAAACACTTGAGTCGGCCAAAAGAACACTCGTTTCCAACAAACTCATAAATTTATCCGAGGCAAGACCATATGAACCTCAAGTAAAACCATCATGGTGGAGTGATTCTAATCATTGTGAATACCATCGTAATAAAGGGCACAAAACAAATGATAACATGAAGTTGAAACATGTGGTTCAAGACCTTATTGATAATGGTATTATTGAGGTTGATGTACCTAAGAATAATTAAGATCACACGACCTTTAAAAACCTTTCTATAAGAATGAGAAAGGTGAGTCTTCAACTTCGAACAATCAAGGCAACAACTCCAAAGGTAACAACAATGTCAATTTTTCTCATCATTATGACAATACCATCAATACCTTATCCGGGCATGAGCATGTTTTTAATGTTATGGTAATTAAGGAACAACCCAAAGTGGATAATTTTAATGTCATCACTAGGGGGAAAGAATCAAGGATTACCCTATAAGGGGTTGCTTCTAAACCTAATGGTCCTACACAATCGACAATGTTGGCTAAACAACTATCTACTACAACAAAGCATTATAGTTTGGTTGATCAATTGCAAAAGACTCCAGCACAAATCTCTATTTTGGAGTTATTGAAACTTTCTCCCAATCACAAGGAGATCTTGGAAAAAGACCTACTAGAGACTAATATTCCTATAACTTTGGAGGAAGATAAGTTTCAAACTATGGTAGGACATCTCATTGCACCACATTGCCTTTCATTTTCAAAACAAGATGATATGTCTATCATACATCCTCAAAATTTTCCCTTGCATATAGAAGTTTTAATCCAAAGGCATAGGGTCAAGAGAGTTCTCATCGATGGGGGACCCAGTCTTAATATTTGCACATTGAACCTTGTGAATTATTTAGGGTTATGTAAATCATCCATTGATCCTAAAAAGCAGATTATCATTAAGGCTTATGATGAGGAAGAAAGGTCTTCAAAAGGCATGATTGCTTTACCTATTCAATTGGGACCTATAAAAAAAGACACCATATGTCAAGTCCTTGACATGGAACTAAATTATAATATCTTATTGGGAAGACCTTGGATTCATGAGATGCAAGTGGTACATTCTTCTTATCATCAATGCATAAAGTTTCCACACTTGGGTGAAGAGGTCACAATTGGAGGAGATTATAATCCCTTTCAATATTGAAACACATTGAAGCCAAGTCATGAATTATTTATTCCTCAAAATAGGGAAGGAGTCATCCCTAGTGTCACTAATAAATAACATAAAGAGGAAATTTTGAAGTTCACATCAAATGCTACATCCAGCTCAAACCCTAATCAAACTAACTCAACTACATCAACTAAGGGAAAGGAGAAGATGAGTTATGAGGGTCAAAATTCACATGATAATTCAGTTAAGACTTCTACCCCAAGGGTGTAAATTTCAAAACCTTCCAAGGAGGAGAGAGAACAAGTCAAGAAGGATCAATACCAAAAGATGAATGAAATGATGCATAACTTTGAAAAGCAATGTAGAATCAGTTCCAAAGGAGTGGGGTAATATTTCATTTCCCTATTTGATTTGCCAAATTCTCCTAAGACACATGGAAAACCATCAAGTTCTCATCCACCTCATAAATATAACTCTCATTTTGTAAGAGATAGTGACAAATATTCCCTAGAAAAGGAGGATAATGAAGTACTACAATGGCTCTGCAAAGAGGAAGACACTTCAAATAATCCTGTGGAAAGAGTACAACTCATCAACATTCAAACCAATAAATATGGAAAAGGGTACCAAATTATGCAAAAAATGGGGTACAAGGGAAGAGGACCCTTAGGATTCAGAAATAGAGGATTGATAGAACCCATTGAACTAGCTTGGAGATCAAAAGAAGAGAAACCCAGAATAGGATATCAAAAAGAAGGAGAAAGTTCAAGCCCAATGCATGATTTTCATGAACATGTACACATGGTAGGATCTAATAGTGAGGATGATTCCAGGGATTATGAGTAGGATTCCCTTTCTGAAGAGTCTTGTCATGATAAAGAGGTTGATGTTATTCACACATATGCAACTATTCCTAATGTCACAAGTCAAGACAATGAGCATCAAGGTTCAAATTCTGCACAAGTGTCAAGTGAACCTCAAGCATCCAATATAGGTCAAGCATCTAGGAATAATCAATGGATAGGTGAACCTTGGGCACCTTCATGGGGGGGAGGGGGTGATTCAAACATTGTATTTAATCCACACGCATTCTTTCCCATGGAAATCAATGAGGACTCTAGTGAAGGAGATTTTGATCCTACTTCCATGGAACATCTTGAGGAATACCATGTCATAGACCTAAGTGATACAATGTACAAACCTTCAAATGAGGTAATTTCCCTAAACCCTTTGAATGAAAATTTTCCAAATAAGTCCTTATCCTTAATGCATCCCAAACTCATTGATTGGGATTTATCCGAACCAAATGATCTATTATACTTTCCCAATGACCTTGCAATGGCCCATTACCTAAATATGGTTGAGCCATCTTCTTCCATCAACAAATACAATCTAGACATAATCATAGAGGCAGGGGTCCAACTTCTCAATCCACAAAATAAAAGAAAAAAATATAAAAAAATTAAAAGGTCTAGTGGTGAAAACCACCATGTGGCAGTGCTAGAACCTAAAAAAGGTAAAAATATCGGATGTTTCCAAAGGTGAAAACCCAACTGTGGCACCTAAGGAAGAGAGGTTGGATATCCTACCAGAACATGATGATGAAATATCTCCTATTCTCATAGATCCAATGGAAAAGATTAACATTGGAACCGAGTTGGAACCAAAGTTTATTCACTTAGCAACATCACTAACCCCATCAAAAAGGAAGGAGTTCATTGAATTATTTCAAGCAAATAAAATTAACTTTGTGTGGTCATATGCCGACATGCCAGTGTTAGATCCAAACTTCATAATGCACCACCTTATTGTGAAACCCAACATCAAACCTGTAAAGCAGAAATTGAGAAAGATGCATCCACATATAGCCCTATTAGTAAAAGAAGAATTGGAGAAGCTACTCAAGGTTGGATTCATAAGAGTGGTTGCATATACAAAATGGATATCAAATATTATACCAGTCACAAAACATGACAAATCCATTAGAGTTTACACAGATTTTAGAGACCTTAATATTTCTTGCCCAAAAGATGATTTTACGCTACCTAGCATTGATGCTATAGTGGACTTAACGATGGGTCATTCTATGTTTTCCTTGATGGATGGATTTAGTGGATACAATCAAATTTGAATTGCACCTAAAGACCAAGAAAAGATTGCTTTTACATGTCCACGGGGAACCTTTTGTTGGAATGTGATGCCCTTCGGTCTCAAAATTGCTGTAGAAACTTACCAAAGAGAAATCACCACTATTTTCCATGATATGATGCACACCTTCCTAGAAGACTATGTGGATGATATTCTAGCAAAATCACATAAAATAAAGGATCACTTACCAATATTAGATCTTCACAAGGTTAGAGAAATTCAAAGTGAGATTGAATCCAAAGAAATGTGTTTTTGGTGTGCAATCCAGCAAACTCTTAGGTTACATTGTTTCTTCAAAAGGAATTGAAGTGGATCCCAAAAAAGTACAAGAAATAATGGACATGAAAATTCCCAATAATATTAGTCAAATGAGGTCTCTTCAAGGAATACTTCAATCTATAAGGAGGTCCATTTCTCAATTGGCAGAAAAATGTCATTCATTCACAAGGTTGCTACCTAAAGACACAATTTCTACATGGGATGAGGAGTGTGACAAATATTTCACATTGTTGAAAACATACTTAGTGAACCCACCCATCTTAATTCCACCTATCAAAGGCAAACCCTTATTACTTTACATACCAGTAACGAAGAAATCTTTAGGGGTTCTATTGGCACAAGAAGACAATGAAGGAAAAGAAAGAGCCATTTACTACTTGAGTAGAACATTGATAAAATATGAATTGAACTATAGCTTCATGGAAAGAGCTTGCCTAGCAATGGTGTTTCTCTCAAAATCTTAGACATTACATGTTGATGCATAAAGTGAAGTTAATTGGAAAAATTGATTCATTTAAGTATCTACTTAGTAAAACAGCCCTAACGGGAAGGATTGCAAAATGGTGATGGTACTTAGTGAATTTGACATTGAGTACATGGATAGGAAAGAAATAAAGGGAAAAGTGATTGATGATCAGTTGGCCGAATATCCTTTATAATCTACACATCCAATTCAAGTGGAGTTTCCTGATTTAGAAATTTTTAATGTGGAAGTAAAGACACAGACCTTATATTTTGATGGATCTTATACTCAAAGTGGTTCAGAGGCAGGCATTCTTTTGATAACACCTCAAGGATACACAATTCCCAAATCTTACAAACTATTGTTTCCTTGCACAAATAATATTGTTGAATATGACGCTTTGTTCATAGGTCTCAAAATGGCCTTAGAATGAAATGTCACGAAATTACAAGTTTGTGGAGATTCTCAATTAGAAATCAACCAAATCAATGATGAATACAATACCAAAGATGAAAAATTGATGCCATATAAAAGGATGGTGGATGACTGGAAAAATTATTTTACTTTGATAAATTTTGAGAAAATTCCACAAGACAAAAATAGAGTAGCTGATGCAATGACTACCTTGGCTTCATAACTCCAAATGCCTGATCAAAATGCGAGGTACGAATTCTTGGTGGAAGAGTTGGAAAAACCGGCATTTGACTTACCCAATACCCAAATAATTTCCCTTCTTAACGAACATGACTCACCTTGGTATGGACCAATCTACACTTATCTTAAATACCAAAACCTACCTTTGGACCAAACTCGAGCTCAAACATGACATTTCAAGTGGACCAAACATGAGCTCAAACACGAGGGGACTTGTGGGTCACATTCGAGTGGATTAAATTTAGCTAAGAAAATCCTTTGCATGGGGTATTTTTGGAAAGCCTTTGAAAAAGATGCTTGCCAGTTTGTGAAGACATGTGCTAAATGCCAATACCATGGAGACTTGATCCATGCACCTACACAAGAATTACATCCTTTTATCACACCGCGGTCATTTTACCAATGGGGTTTTGATCTTATTGGAATTATTTACCCACCTTCTTCCAATCGTCATAAATATATAATTACAACAACATAAAATTCTACCAAATGGGTAGAGGCTGTACCTTTAACAACTACCATGGGAAAAAAAATCTCAATGTTTATCCTTAATCACATCATTTGCAGATATGGTATTCCTCATGCCATCATCACAGATAATAGAAAATAATTCAAGAACAAAGATGTGGATGAACTTTGTGAAAATTTTCATATCACGCATCATTCTTCCGCCATTTACTATCCACAAGGTAATGGACAATCCAAAGCCACAAACAAGAATATTCTCAAAATCTTGAAAATATTGGTTGATAAATCAGGAAGAGATTGGAATGTGCAGATAAACCCGGTATTGTGGGCATATAGAACTATCATCCGAAAACCTACTGGAGCTACACCATTTTCCTTAGTCTATGGAGCAAAATTTGTTTTACCATTGGAAGTTGAAATTCCATCCCTAAGAGTTTCTTTACATGGATTAATCACTGATGAGGATTATAGGGTTGCCCAAATTCAATAATTGGAATTTTTGGAGGAACATAAAACACAAGCATATGATCATTTGAAGGTATATCAAAACATAATTTCAAGAAACTAAAACAAGCACATCAAACTGAGAACTTTTCAAGTGGGAGACTTAGTGCTACGAGAAAACCCTAAAAATCAGGCAGATATGGAAAAGAAAGGAAAATGGGAAGAAAATTGGCTTGTACCCTTTGTCATTGTTTCCTCTTTTGGAACGGGAACTTACAAGTTAGTAGATTGTGAGGGGATGAATTAGAAGAGCCTATTAACAACATTCATCTAAAGAGGTTTCATACCTGATTAGATGAAAGAGTATAGGAGGAAAAAGTATCAGGTGAGTGTGTATCCGATGGTTTTAGCATCAAATATTTGTACATGAGAAAATTCACAAAATTCAAAAACATGAGAAAAATCAAAAGTCAAAAACAATGGAAAAGCAAAAAATCAGAAAAAGGAGAAAATTGAGCATGAAGAAAGAAAAAACATTCAAAAAGATCAAAAAATTGCTGTCTTGGTGAAAACCTAGAAAATAAGCGCCTTGATGATAGAAAAAAAAAAGAGAAAAAGAAAAGAAAAAAAAGAAAAAAGAAAAAAGAGAAAAGAGCCTTGGTGAAAACCTAGCAATAGGCGCCTTGGTAGAAAAAAAATAAAAAAGAGAAAAAAGTACAATAACTCCAAGTGGTGAAAACCTGGCAAACAGGCGCTACTTGTCCCAAGTCAAGCCTAGTTTCATTATATTTACATTTCCCATCCTTGTATATACCCCATTGCATTCTGTCATTTGTACATAGTCATAAGAAAGTCTCTGAGCTGCATTTGTACATAAAACTTTTGCCGCGATGTTTGCAAGTTGCCCTGGTTCATTACCATTGACAAATCCAATTAGGGGCACATTTTAGATTCCAAGAGCTCATCGGAGAAAAGACACAAGCGAGATTTCAAATCCCTTCATCAAAAATTAGGAATCGCAATCTTTGACACTTATCGATTGATCCAAATATCAAATTTCTACAAATCCAAACATG
>MU225772.1:2655798-2676132 GCA_018584345.1 Thuja plicata | reverse complement strand
ATCATATTTGGGGGTAATGATATGTTATGTAAATATTTTGCTAATGAAATGAGAAAAGAGTTTGAGATGTCAATGTTTGGGGAGATCAAATTCTTTCTTGGTCTACAAATTCTTCAACAAGATGCAGACATATATATCACACAATCTAAATACATCAAGGAAGTGCTAAAGATATTCAAGATGGAAGATTCCAAACTAGTTGGAACACCTATGGAACACAGATGCAAGTTGACAAAAGAAGATAAGTCAAACGAGGTAGATTAGACACAATATAGGTCAATGATTGGCAAACTCATGTATGTTATTCATACTAGACCAGATATAGCACATGCAATTGGAATTGTTTCTAGATTCTCTGCTAATCCCAAAGAATCACACATGACTGATGTCAAAAGAATTCTGAGATATCTAAAGAATACCAAAGACTGTGGCTTATGGTATAAAAGAGAAGAAAAATTTGAGCTTCAATTCTATACAGATGTTGATTGGGCTGGAAACCTAGATGATAGAAAGAGAAAAACTAGAGGAGCATTCTTCATGGGTGACATACTTGTCACATGGATAATTAAGAAGCAAGGATGCATCTCACATTCTACTGTAGAAGCAGAATATGTGGTTGTTGCTGCAAATTGCTCTAACATTGCATGGATCAAACAATTACTAGAAGGTATGAATATGAAAATTCTTGAACCAGTGATTATCTATTGTGATAATACAAGTGCAATAAACAAATCAAAGAATCATGTCATGCATGCTAATCCTAACCATATTGCAATCAAGTATCATTACTTGAGGGAACAAGTGCAAGAGAAAGAGGTGATACTATAATATGTTCAATCCAAGGAACAATTATCTTACATATTCACAAAGCCATTACATAAAGATACATTTGAGTACCTGAAAAAGAGACTAGGGATCCGACCCTTGTCTATTAATCACTAAGACTACTAGGAGGCTGCATCAGCCTAGACACAATTAAAAGATCATTCATGTTGATGCAAGCAAAGAAATGGACTACAAAGATACATCAGTACATAGAAAGGTACTTATTTGCACCAAACACCAGAGTCATTCTATTGTTGGTGAATAGGGAAATTCAAGGAGTATATTAAAAAAAAGGGGGATGGATATAGCTTGGCATTTCTGTCAAAGGGAGAGAGTTATATCCATATGAAATATCTATCATAATCATCCAAAGGGAGAGAAGTATCCTAAGGGAGAGATGACATAAGGGAGAGATTATATCCACAAGATGAAATATCTAATGTTGTCAAAGGAAAAAGAGATGATCAAGGAGAGGAACAGTCAAAGGGAGAGACAACATCAAAAGAAGAGATTCTACAACACAAGGAGAGAGAGAATCAAAAGTTGCTACATCTATCCAGTGAAGAAATGAAGATTGAAGAGAGTACTCTGCAAGAAAAAAATCTAAGATAGAAGAGCTTACCAAGAGCCAGATATTTGTATTGGTTATAGAATAATAAGTTTGGTAGATTGATGAACTACAAATGATATATTTCATATTGTATTGGTAGTAATGTAGTATTTTTCCATCAATGCCAAAGAAATAGATTGATGAACTATAACTGATTGAATGTTTGAAGATGTTAAGTTGATCATCGAGATGCAGAAATTTAATGCAAGACATTAAATTAGTTAATGTATTGTATTGGCATTGATGTCAACTTGATATAATCTGATTGGTTATATACATATTGCCAAAGAATTCAAAGAACTAGAGAGATAAAGGTTATGCTATCAGTAATACATAAAATTTTAGTATACACTAAGTGACAACAAACACCGACAGACAGTGCACCCCAATGGATAGAGAACCCTGAGAGAAGAGTCACAATGATACCCGAGCAAGAAACCCAAGCAAGCATTACCAACAAGAATAATCACAGTGTTACCCGACAGACAGACAACCCCGATGGACAAACAACCCTGATGGATAGAGATGCCCAAGGAAAACTAAAGTCAAGACCAAAGATAATAAGGAGTTAAAAATATAAAATAAATGAAGTTCAGAAATGACAAAATACTTAGCTGGAAAGAGCTAAATATTGAGTTAACTGGTTGATCACATTGTTTTCATCGACAAGTTGAAAGCCAGAGATAAGCTAGAGTTTTAAAGCTATTTTATTCGAGTTGTCAAGGAGAAGTATATGGGATAAAATTGAAGTGAGCTTTAAAGAAAGAAAGCAATAATTGTGGATCATGCCAAGAACAAGAAAGTCAAGGACTTAGAAATGGTGAAATTATGTCTATAAGAGAGACAAGCTAATTCATTGTGAATGAGGTGGGTGAATAGAGAAGAGGATGATGAAGAGAATACAAGTGAAGAAAGAATTCATACTGTCCTGATCAAAGAAGCTAAAGAACAGGGCTAAAGATTTATGCAGACACTGAGCAACAAAGAAGCACAACATCATCGAGCAGAAAGAAGTGGAGAAAAGGTATTAAAGGGAAACATTGATCAGAAAGGTATTATGAGCTTACAATAGATCTGAACTTCTACAAGTTTAAGTTGTATATATGAACAAATCATATACTATTTTAGTTTAACCATTGGATCAGAAAGTCTCTTAACCGAGCAGGATTTAAGAATCCTTTATATATTGAGATACATCCCAAGGAGTATCAAAAGTTTTATCATGAAGATAACATAGTGAAATTCCAGATATCAAGTGATAAACTATTAGTGATAAATCCTCTAACAAGGTTAAACTTAACACTGTGTTTGTAACCTTTAACAGGGTTGGCTCTTCACCAAGCTCACTTCAGAAGAGTGAAAATTTTGGGTTATCGGTCCCAAGTGGTTTTTCCCTTAACAGGGTTTCCACGTTAAAAATACATGTGTCAAATGTGTTTTTGAGTCATTTCTTTGATGTTTTGCTTTACAAATTACTAAAACATGATTGATCGGTAAACACTAAGTTATTTACTGTATTTTGGTAAATGATAGACTGCTATTCAATAAAGCTTAAGAATAAGGTTTAACAATGAACTTCGAGTAGTAGTTAATTGATAAGATTATTTCAAGGCATACATCTTGTAGGAATGAAGATAACTAGAGGCTTATAATTGTGGTTCTAAGTTTTTGGGTTGATTTATTAGATTGAATTTTGAGGCCACTGATTCACCCCCCCCCGTCTTAGTTATTCTAACACTTTGATTCGTATATAACTTATGTCCAACAAATTTAGTCAAATCAAAATAATTTGTCTCTTGATTATATGCTAAAAGCTGCACCTTTACACAATTGATATATGTTCCTTTTGTTGTGGGGCAGGGAGGAGTTTATCATTGAACTTACTATGTTTTTATATAAAATGCGCAGTTATACTCTCATCACCCAACCCTATAGAAAATTATGTGGAGCTTGGCTCGATATTAGAGGTAGCAAAAAATGAGTTGCCGAAGGCAACATGGTCCTTGGAGAGCAAGAGGTGAGCTTCATTGCTTGAAGATGACGAGATAGAGGCATTAATGCATGAATGGGGATTGAATGAAGATGTCTTTCAAAACTCTCCCACAAGCCTGATAATCTTGTTGGTTTAGCCTCTGGACAATCTAAACTGCCTGATCTGGGAGAATGAATATGTAGTACATAATAAATTATTATTGTATTAGACTTAGTTATGTTTTGTTGGTAGGGTAGTTAGAGGTGAGGAGATGCGTTCGTTGGTTTCCCCAACCATTTTATCATTTTTGGTGAAGTGGGCTATCTCCTTCATACCTGATTCTATTTGTATAGCTTCAGGCCATACAAACTGCCTTCCCACACATACTTCTTGTATGACTGTAGGCCATACATAATGTTTTCTTTGCCTCTCCCATAAGGTGCTACCTGCTTCCTCCTTCATACGGACTAACACCATACGCCCCTTCCCTAGCTTTTTGTTCGTAAGGCTACAGTTATCGTACGGACTGTCCTTCCGCCCATACAGCTTTTATAGATACATGTCATATGGATTGTTTTCCTGGCCTCTCCTGGTGTATGGACCTACCTGCTTCCTCATACTGTATGAACCTTCCTCCATTTTCTCATCCTTCTATCTTTTCGTATGACCCACTTGTTCTATGTCCACTAGCCTTGCCATATGAACCTTCTACATGTCCTCATGCCTTGTTGTACAACCTTCCTCTCCTTGCTCTGTACATAGCCCTATTGTACGTCCTACTTGCTCACAGTAGCATACTTTATTTGTTTGAAATGAGGTCTTCCACTTAGTACCAAAGGCTCGTCCTCTTAATATATCCTCCTCACTTAATTTTTTTGACTTTCTTATATCAAAATTATTATTATCTTTTTCCTCTTCTTTTTCTCTTGTCCTTTTAAATTCTTTTAATTCTCCCATAGCACCACTTTTTATTTGGTATTTTATTTCGCTTTCATAGGTTTCACTCATTATATCCAAGTGACATATAGAATGCAGCTCTTGTCTTTGGTTATACACTCATAATTTGGATCCATTGATTGGATCTTTTAAAGGATTATTATCCAGTGTTGATAATTTTATAGCCCCATTGTCCCATACCTCTATAACTATGTATGGTCCTAACTACCATATTTTGAACTTTCCCGGCTTAATTTCATTTTTGCTGTTATACTTGAGTACCAGCGAATCAGGTCTAAAATTCATCTTCTTCAAGTGCTTATCATGTGATTTCTGTCTCTCATGTGCCACTTCATTTTCTCATTGGGCCAGCATCCTCCTTTCATCTAGCTTTATTAAAGCACTAAATCTTTCCTTTAAAATTTACGCATCTCCTAATCTATGTTTAACTCTTATTCTAAGGCTTGGTACTCTATATTCCATAGGCATCACAACCTCTTTCCCATACATTAAGTGAAAGGGTGTTTTCCCAGTGGTGGATTTGTAGGTCATCCTGTACACCCACAGCTGACCAAATTCATTGCCTCCTTAGAGAGCCAGTATCCAGCATCCCAAGTAGGTGTGAGGAGGTTGTAGTAAATGAAGACATCATTTACTCGGTAGAAGCTGAGGAAACTAGCCTCCCAATGGAGCTATGGGAAATAATCCCAGGGAGAATTCTGACCAAGGTCAATCCCAAGTACTCCAGCTATTAATAACCCATTTGTGATGGGACATTATTGTGCCAGTGCCCACAAAACATAAGATACCATATAGAACTTGGGGGACCGGAGGACCTGGAGGAGCTGAGAATCAACATGATTGGCAACGATGGTGGCCCAATCAAAGTACTGCTTGCCGGAAGAGATGTCAAGTAGGAAGTAGTACATCCATGCTGAGAATTCCTAGGCATGGGGGTGTCCAAAGATCCTACATAATGCTATGATCCCCATCTGTATACTTTCCTTGAATTATGTTTGGGGGATCTCCAGCTTCATCCTTTTGGAGTCTTTCTTTGGCATCTTCAGCCAGTTGTTGTTGAGGTATTATCGGGCCGGGAGCTCTAGCTTCTGAAATTCCTCCAAGGCTAAAGACCAAGTGAGGATCACTGCATCATCGAACTGGGGGATCCCCAGTCCCATCTGAAAGGTCGTGGCGTCGAGAGACACCATGGGGGTTGGGTATCCGATTGGAACTGGGGAAGCCAACATGACAGCCTGGATGACTGAATTGTAGTGCACTGCTAGGGTGAGGATGAGCTCTGGGGCTTGCACAGATCAGGAGAAGAAAGTAGCCTTCAAAATCCTAGAGTTGCCCACATTGATGGCCAATGGGTCTCCAACAGTGCGTTGTATATACATCATCTGTACCAGGGCATGCATCTCGGCCCACATCCCAACACTTGTGTCGGTGATCCATTTATTCTTAGACTCCACCTTCGACCACTGAATAGTATCCTCCTTAATATATTTCATGGTTAATGGGAGTTTTTACAAAGTTTTCTCAATTTTTGACCTGACTGCTGCCCTGGTTGCAGTGGTGGTGGCAAGGTTTGGGTTCTCGGGTGGAGTAGACGCAGAAGCCTCTGACATGATTGATCAATTTGATGCTTCAGCAACCTGCATGAGAAGATGACCATTAGTACATGTATTAGAACATGAATTTTATTCTGGACTTCAGAGATTTTGTTTACCACTGCATCACATCTATTCCTGGAGGAATGTTAGGCTTAGTTAAACCTGGAAAAGATGTATACATCAAAATAACTTAGAATTTTACCATTTATCCGGTCCACCGGGGAATTCTATCTTCACATGATGAACTTGGACAATGACCACAGAGGGGCCTAGGTCCAGAGTCCAAAAACTACCAACTACAAAACAAGACCGGAAATGAGCCGTTGTTTGGCTGACATGGGGTATGACATTGTCTTGCAGTAATGGGAGTAATGACATTTATGTTGACAACTATCAGAAGGAGCGTGGAGGCAGACACCACTTGGGTTAAACTTAAATGGTCATGCGTGGGAAACTTAACCTGCCATTAAGAGCATCCTGATAAAGGAGAGAGAAAACTACCATGGTCAAAACTAGCAAGGAGCCGAGTCTGAACCAGGTAGTATTCTGCCATGTGGGTGAGCTCACGAATTCAGGAAAACATGGACAAGGGCACGGTGAGCTCAACATGATATCGAAAGGATATACACCAAAAATATAGTAAAATATAGAGGGTCAAGGGCTGAAACATATATACACAATTTACAGACATTTACATAATATACAAAAGAACTACAGAGCATTCAGTGCATAGGAGGCCAGCCTAAATTATAACAGCACAGAGGGAGGACAACCCTCTGCCAGTGCCAACCCACCAACAGGAGGCAACCAAAAATAAAGCTAGAGATGAAAACCACAAAGAGAACCAGAAACAAACAAGCAACAAAAAGGAAACAAAACCCCAAAAAGAAAACAAGAATTGGAAAACCAGAAACCAGAGAGCAAAAGCTGAAGGCTTACCTGGAACACAAAAAATGTGAGAAGGAGGAACACTGAAATGTTCTGATACAAGCTAACCTTCAAAACCACTATGAGCACACACTATAAACCACTGGTAAACTTCCACTAAACACCAGGAGAAAAATCTTGTTTAATCACCTTAATTCACCTTAATCGCTTAGAATGCTCTAAGTGTTTGATCGCGGTAAGTTTGGATGGTTACATCAGTGGATGGGATGAAAGGACCAATGCACCGCTTCAAGGCGTGTTGGAACCGGTGGTTAAATGTTGTGAGGGGTTCGTTCGGTTCCTTCCTAATGGAGATGAACTGGATGTGGGACCATGCTGGGTCTATATGCACACGGAAGGCGGCCAAAAAGGCATCCTCCATCTCCTTCCAGCTGTTGATTGAGTTAGTGGGTAGGTTGAGGTACCAGTTTAGCTTGTTCTATCCCAAGGATAGAGGGAACATCCAGTCGCAACATCTTCATTTTGGATACATAAGGAACATTGCAAGGGACATAAGGAACATACAACACAAAAAGAACGTTAATCAAGAGATCAGAATGCTAACAACGTCATTGAGAGAATCCTTCCTTCTTCATTAACATGTTTCCAGCCAGCACTGGTGCATACAATAATGGTGGCTCCAAGGGAGCATCTAAATACTAAGAGCTTCTAACAACTAAGGAGCATTGAGATCTGTGACTAAGAATGAAAAAACTAAAAATGCTACGGCTATGGACTGCAAAATCATCAATTTCGTCAACCCTTTAAATGAGGTCAAACTTATAATTTATACACAAGTTTTCCCTAAAATTTGTTAGAGTAATAGTCCATTTACCTTTATAATTAAGTCTATCTGATTTAATTATTAAAGGTCGCTATTATTCTTTTTCACTTAAGCTTGTCATTTAGGTGCATAATAATTAATATGTTTATTAATTATTAAATGCACAAGCCTAGCTTTCTCCAGCTTTAGGGTTTCTCACCTTATAAGCCACTTTTTGTAATTATTGTTTTATTCTTTTGAGAAATACATTTTTTCTCTCACTCCGCTGAGATTCTCAAAACCCTAGCTCTCTCTCTCTCTCTCTCAGGTTTCACTGCAGCTTCTGGTATTTTGCTTGCAGGTGATCTTGGATTTCTGTGGATTTACACATTTGTGAAATCCTACAAAATTAACCTAACTTACTTTACACTTAAATAATATAATACAATTTCTGGTGGCCGGTACTACCTGCACCACTCTACAAAGACTTTGAGATGAAAAAGTTCTGACATGTCAAAAGAATAAGACAAGAAAGGAGGAGTGGAAGAATTGGCCCCGAGAAGAGAGCCGAAGGGAGAAAAGAAGAAATCCGATCCCCCAAGGATCGAGGCTACATGCCTCATCAATGTGAAAATGGCTGACTGTCTTTGATGTGCCAGGTGTTATGTTGGAGTGGCTCCTTGGGAAGACCATCTGTTAGAATCACCTTCTGATCCTACGTGCCTTGTTGTGGTTACCTACTTTCTGACACCTTCATTAACTATCTGATAGTGATTGGTCAGCTCCAGGAACCTGGACGCGAGTCGCTGAAAGAATACAAAATTGTGGGATCTAGAACCCTGGGATCCGGAAGCTTGCGCTCCCAAAGAATGAATAAATACAAAATACATCTTCTGGTGATCATCTCTGGAACACATAGAATTTTATTTTTCCTTAGTATCTTTGAAGGTTTCCAAGAGTCGAGCGATTCCATCCTCGTCAATATCCTTGAGGTCATCCCGATGATACTTGGCCACCTCCACCTGCTCGCCCAGATCTGAAACATTTGCTTTAAATTTTGTGGCAATCTTTGTCGTGTCATGATCTTGGAGCACCATGCGAGTTATCCATATCATTTTTGCTCCATCTATCCCCTCTGAGGATCTATACCAAGATTCCATTAGCTCATCAAATTTTACCACGACGTATTCCTCCAGAGTACATGTTTCAATACTAAAAGGATCAACTCCAGAGACCTTCGAAATGAATGACTTGTATAAATTAAAAGAATATTGAACCTCTTGAACTTTATCGTGCAGGGCACCTACCAGTTGCTTGATTACCTCCAATGTGAGGTCAAGTCTGGAGTGCTGGGTCTGGACAAAGTCAAAAGACTCCTCTCCCAAAATTCCAGCCTCGGAGACAACTTCTTCTCTGATACCAATGAGCTCTGCCAACTCAGCCTTCCATGCTTCATAATTTTCAATGTCTCCCTCCCAGATGGAGATAGTAGTTTCAGCCTGGTGTAGGGTATTTCTGGCTATATATAATTCTAGGAGTGTGGATACTAAGAAATGCCAGATGTTTCCCACCTGCTCGGTAACCCACTCATCAACTGCTTGGGCCTTTCTCTTCATAGCCCGTAGTGAATCTATGTCACCCCGAGGGAGCGGTGCCCCGAATGTGGAGACTTTCAGGGAAATGACAGTAATGGGTTGCACAAGCTCTGTCATTAGCCCCATGAGGTTTGCATTCTTTTCCTTTTCTGCCCTAAATTTATGGGCCTCCTTTTCATAGCGGGCCTCTACTGCCTTGCCCGCTTCTTTTAACAGGTCTAGTTCACCCTGTTTCCCTCTCTTTCCCAGAGATATTTTGGTGATGGCATATTATTCAGCCTTTGTCATTGCTTCATATGCATCTGGGGAAGGTGTTGCAATCACCACAACTGTATCTCTGCCCCACCTAGTGCGAAGAGTATGGACTGTCTGGGATTTCTTGGCCTTGGGAGGATTCTGCGCCTGTGCCATCATCTCCATCAAGGAGAGATGGGCCTTGGGTGTTACTGGTGCCTTCCTCTTTTGGGACTCCACTAACCATTGTGGTGGTAGGGGTGGCCTTGTAGCCATATTTTGTTCCTGTAGTTCCCCTCCAGGGTTTTTTTGTGTCTCCCCGGTATTCTGAGTTGTCTCTAACTCCTTTCCTACATTCTCGGGCTCAGCAACAATATTTATCTCAGTAGTACTTGTATCATTTGTCCTGGTGTCTGCACCCTTAACATCATTTGTATCAATGCTTATTTCTCAAGGTAGAGATGTGGTGGAGGTAGTGGGCCAAGATTCAGCATTTGGGCCACTGTGATTACCTCACCAAATTTTACCCTTGGAGGCGGTGTTTGGAGCATGGCAGTTGGGGTTACGATTGATCCCGTGGGTTCGGTTTCCCCAACTGATGTCATTTGCTCATCTTGTGTTTGAATTCTCTCTGTGGTATGTGCAATCTCTATCTTTGGGACGTCAGAGATGTCTACCTGTTCTTGTTCTTTTTGTTCTTCTACCTGGGGTTCCTGCTCTTGGGCAGCTTCTTGTTCCGGGACTTCTTCCTGTGCGACGATCTCTTCCGCCGACTTTGTGATATCTCCCTGCAAATTCCCAAATTCATTAGTCCCAAATACATCATCGAATTCATGTGGAGGGGAGGTCTCCAGGATATCTTTGGGTCTTGTGTCCAGCTCCGGGGATCCGAAAGAAACAATTTGTATTTCTTTGGATGCTTGGCATCCCAAGTTTTGGCTCCACCTTTGGCTGAGGGTTAGTCTTCTTTTTCTTTCTCCTAGTTATCAAAGGGGGCCCTGCATCTATCATAGCTTCCCACTCCTCCTCCACCTTGGTACCTCTTTCTTAGACCATTAATGTTGCTAGTGAAGGGGAAGAGGGAGGGTGGACAAGTCTGGTCATGCGTGCCGGGGTGGCTAGCCGGGTGATCAATTTTTCTTTCATCTACTGGGTGGCTGGTAGTGTCTCTTGCATTTTATCCATTGTGGGGGTCATAGATGGGGTTTGTGATGGGGTCCCCAGTATCATTTTTCCTCTATCCTCCCCTTGCGAGGAGGTTCTGGCCCCAGAAGTTGAGCCCCGCACAAACGGGCCAACTTTACATGTGCTTCTTGGGCATGCCTTCTTGAAATATGCGTAGCTGTGTTTAACCATGTCGTGGGTAAGATCCTCAATTATTGGTCCTTCCTTGGCATCCCAGTCTACTGGAGGGAGATCCATTTTATCTACTCCCTTTTCTTTATATTGGGGGTCTTCAGTAGACACAGTATCCGAGAAGTCATCCAGGAACTTCTGAAGTTTAAGCCTTTTCATCATCCCCATTGTCATCCGGAGGAAATGTCAATTCTAGAATTTGAAATCATCTTGATAGTCCTCCCAAAATTTCTCCATGTGAAGCTCATGAGTAGGGGCAATTCAAGGAAGTGCCAGTGCTATTTTGCCCAGCATATTAAAGTTATTCCGCTCTAAGTAGAACTCTGCCAGCCCCTGAGTTTTGAGTTCGCTATCAGCCTCCTTGGCTGCTGCTAAGTTGCAGCTGTAATTCGCATAAATGACCAAGAATGGGACATTGGTGACCTTCTTCACCATAAGGAGGGAATGTAGCTATAAGATCTACCAGCAACATTCCAAAAGACCTATCTTATTCCTGCAATGTTTGGGCAATAAGTAGGGTTTCCCAAAGAAGCTGGTCACCCGAATGTATGTATGTTGGCGGAATTGAATGTAATAATGGCCGTAAGAGTTGACCAAATTCATTGCCTCCTTAGAGAGCCGATATTCGACATCCCGAGTAGGTGTGAGGAGGTTGTAGTAAATGAAGACATCATTTACTCGGTAGAAGATGAGGAAACTAGCCTCCCATTGGAGCCATGGGAAATAATCCCAGGGAGCATTCTGACCAAGGTCAATCCCAAGTACTCCAGCTATTAATAACCCATTTGTGATGGGATTTTTTTGTGCCAGTTCCCACAAAACATAAGACATCATATAGAACTTGGGGGACTGGAGGACCTGGAGGAGCTGAGAATCAACATGATTGGCAATGATGGTGGCCCAATCAAAGTACTGCTTGCCGGAAGAGATGCCAAGTAGGAAGTAGTACATCCACGCCAAGAATTCCTAGGCATGGGGCTGTCCAAAGATCCTACATAATGCTATGATCCCCATCTGTATACTTTCCTTAAATTATGTTTGGGGGATCTCCAACTTCATCCTTTTGGAGTCTTTCTTTGGCATCTTCAACCAGTTTTTGTTGAGGCATTGCTGGGTCGGGAGCTCTAGCTTTTGAAATTCCTCCAAGGCTAAAGACCGAGTGAGGATCACTGTATCATCGAATTGGGGGATCCCCAGTCCCATCTGAAAGGTCACAGCGTCGAGAGACACCATGGGGGTTCGGTATCTGATTAGAACTGGGGAAGCCAACATGACAGCCCAGATGATTGAATTGTAGTGCTCTGCTAGGGTGAGGATGAGCTCTGGGGCTTGCACAGAGCATGAGAAACAAGTAGCCTTCAAAATCATAGAGTTTCCCACATTGATGGCTAATGGGTCTCCGACAGTGTGCTGTATATACATCATATTTACCAGGGCCTGCATCTCGGCCCACATCCCAACACTTGTCTCGGTGATCCATTTATTCTTAAACTCCACCTTTGACCACTGAATAGTATCCTCCTTAATATATTTCATGGTCAATGGGAGTTTTTCCAAAGTTTTCTCAATTTTTGACCTGACTGCTGCCCTGGTTGCAGTGGTGGTGGGTAGGTTTGGGCTCCCAGGTGGAGTAGACGCAAAATCCTCTGACATGATTGATTAAATTAAAGCTTCAGCAACCTGCATGAGAAGACGACCGTCATTACATGTATTAGAACATGAATTCTATTCTTGACTTCAGAGATTTTGTTTACCACTGCATCACATCTATTCCTGGAGGAATGTTAACCTTAGTTAAACCGGGAAAAGATGTATACATCAAAATAACTTAGAATTTTACCATTTACCCGGGCCACCGGGGAATTCTATCTTCATGTGATGAACTGGGACAACGACCATAGAGGGGCCTAGGTCCAAAGTCCAAAAACTACCAACTACAAAACAAGACCGGAAATGAGCCATTGTTTGGCTAACATGGGGTATGACATTGTCATGCAGTAATGGGAGTAATGACATTTATGTTGAAAACTGTCTGAAGGAGCGTGGAGGTAGATGCCACTTGGGTTAAACTTAAATGGTCGTGTGTGGGAAACTTAACCTGACATTAAGAGCGTCCTGACAAAGGAGAGAGAAAACTTCCATGGTCAAAACTAGTAAGGAGCCAAGTCTGAACCAGGTAGTATTCTGCCATGTGGGTGAGCTCACAAATTAAGGAAAACATGGACAAGGGCACGGTGAGCTCAACATGATACCGGAAGGATATACACAAAAAATATAGTAAAATATAGAGGGTCGAGGGCCGAAACATATATACACAATTTACAGACATTTACATAATATACAAAAGAACTACAGAGTGTTCAGCGCATAGGAGGCCAACCTAAATTACAACTACACAGAGGGAGGACAACCCTTTGCCAGTGCGAACCCACCAATGGGAGGCCACCAAAAATAAAGGCAGATATGAAAACCACAAAGAGAACCAGAAACAAACAAGCAACAAAAAGGAAACAAAACCCCAAAAAGTAAACAAGAACTGGAAAACCAGAAACCAGAGAGAAAAATCCGAAGGCTTACCTAGAACACAAAAAATGCGGGAAGGAGGAACACTGAAATGTTCTGCTACAAGCTAACCTTCAAAACCACCATGAGCACACACTGTAAACCACTGGTAAACTTCCACTAAACATCAGGAGCAAAATCTTGTTTAATCGCCTTAATTTTCCTTAATCGCTCAGAATACTCTAAGTGTTTGATCACGGTAAATGTGAAAATGATAGGTAAATTCCATTTATACCCTTAGGGTAAAAATGTGTTGCATTGTGTTCCTTCCGCAAACCCTAGAACCTGCAAACTTCCAGACTCCGAGCCTGGGGATTCCATGCAACAATATCTTTTCGCGAAGGAAGACATAATGGCAGACAATCCTGGACTCCAGAATTCAGCTCTGGAAGAGACAAACAAACTCTAGGACCGGGTCCCAGAGACACGAGAAGACACCAACAAAAGAAAGACACCCTCGTGGAAGAAAATCCTAGAGGGAAAATAAAGAAAAACAAAGAAAACAAGGCAAGAGAAAAGAAAAAAAAAGGGGGACCCAACATTTTGCCTACAAAATGTAGGGACGGGTATGCAGAGCATAACACTTATATGCATTACTGAAAGCATAGCCTTTGATTCATCGGCTCTTTGAAGTCTTTGGCAGTATTTTCATGACCATACAGATTATATCAAGTTGACATGAATGATAATACAATATATTAACTGATTTAATGCCTTGCATTATCATCAACTTATAATCTTCAAACATTCAATCCGTTATAGTTCATCAATCTCTCCCTTTGGCATTGATGGAAACACACTAAATTATCACACTATATTACTGCTAATACAATATGAAATATAACAGTTGAAGTTCATCAAACTACCAATCTTATGTACTATAACCGATACAAATATCTGGTCCTCGGTAAGTTCATATAACTTATATTTGATTCTTGCAGCTTTCTTTTTGTCTTCAATCCCTTCACTGGATAGATGTAGAATCTTTCTTTCTCTGATGTGATGTGTTTTCCTTCTGTGTCAAACTCTCTCCCTTTCACTGTTCTCCTCTTCTTCGATGTTTCTTGTCAGCAATTCTTTCTCTTTTATGTACACTCCCTTTCTTGTTACATCTCTTCCTTTGGATATTGTGATGGATATAATCTCTCCTTGATGTATAATATCTCCCATGGATATAATATCTTCTTGAAGTGATAATATCTCTCCCTTAGGTGATAAGAAGTGATAATGGATATAATCTCTTCTTTTGACAGCAATGCCAAACAAATTTTTTTGACAGTAATGCCAAATGGATCCTTTCTATCCATAATATACTCCTTGAATTTCCCAATCCATCGGCAATACAATAACTCTGGTGCTCGGAGTAGATAAATACCTTGTTGTGTATACATTTATCTTTGAATTCCATCTCTCTGCTTGCATCAACATGAATGATATTCTAATAATATGTAGGCTGATGCAGCCTTCTAGCCATTTTAATGACCAGTAGATAAGGGTCTGACCCCTAGTCTCTTTCTCAAGTACTCAAATGCATCCTTGGGCAGTGACTTCGTAAAGATATTGCCTAATTGTTCCTTTGATTTTACATACTCAAGTATCACCTCCTTTGCTTGAACTTTTTCTCTTAAATAATGATACTTGATGGCAATATGATTTGTTTTAGCATGCATGACTGGATTCTTGTAAATGTTTATTGCACTTGTATTATCACAATAGATAATTACTGGTTCAAGAATTTTCATATGCATACCTCCTAATAACTATTTGATCCATGCAATATTTGAGCAGTTTGTAGTAGCAACAACATACTTTGCTTCTGCAGTGGACTGAGAGATGCATCCTTGTTTCTTGCCAATCCATGTGACAATTCTGTCACCCATAAAGAATGCTCCTTCAATTGTGCTCTCCCGGTCATCAATATTTCTAGCCCAATCAGTGTCGGTAAAGACCTTAAGCTCAAATTTGCCTTCTCTTCTATACCATAAGCCATATTCCTCGGTATTCTTTAGATATCTTAGGATTCTTTTCACAACATTAATATGTGATTCCCTGGGATTAGCAGAAAATCTTGCAACTATTCCTACTGCATGTGCAATATCTAGTCTAGTATGTACAACATACATGAGTTTTCCGATCATTGATCTGTACAAAGCCTGATTTACCTCTAATGACTTGTCCTTCTTTTTTAGCTTACATCCAGTTGCCATCGGTGTTCCAACTGGTTTGGACTCTTCCATCTTGAATATTTTTAGTACTTCTTTGATGTATTTGGATTGTGTAACGAAAATACCTTCATCTTGTTGCATAATCTGTAGACCAAGAAAGAACTTGATCTCTCCAAACATAGACATCTCAAATTCTTTGCTCATTTCATTTGCAAATTATTTTCATAGCATATCATTGCCTCCAAATATGATGTCATCAACAAATATCTTAGCAATCAAAATGTTTCAATCCATACAAGGCTTTGTGTAGTCTACATACCATGTCCCTCTTCTCTGGATCAGTAAACCCTTCTGGTTGTTCAATGTATACCTCTTCTTCAAGTATTCCATTTAGGAATGCAGACTTGACATCCATTTGATATACCTTGAATCCTTTACATGCAACATAAGCAAGTAATATTCTCACTCCTTCTAGCCTAACAATGGGTGCAAAGGTCTCTCCATAATCAATCCCTTCTTCTTGTGCATACCCCTTGCATACTAGTCTTGTTTTATTTCTGTTGACTTCTCCATTCTCATTCATTTTATTCCTAAATATCCATTTTGTACCGATGACATTCTTTTCATCTAGTCTCGGTACAAGTTTCCATGTCTTGTTTTTCTCAATCTTCTCAATCTCCTCATTCATAGCACTAATCTATTCATCATTATCAAGTGCAAAATTGACATATTTTGATTCCATGCTCATTACAAAAGTTAGTGAATTCATCTGAAATAAATTCCCCTCCTCTATCTAACCTTAAGCATTTCAACTCTTTGCCACATTGTTTCTCTACCATTGCTTTGTACCATTTAAACATCTTAAATGCTTCTGATCTATCTTTTAGAAACATGAATGTCATCATTCTAGAGTAATCATCAACAAAGAGAATAAAATATCTATCTCCATAATAACTCTTTGTCCTCATGGGTCCACATAGATCAGTATGGACTAATTCTAGAATGACATCATATGTATGGGTTTTGCTTTTGAAACTAGACTTTGTCATCTTACCTTTTTGACAATTCTTACACATGATGTTGTGTCAGTATCATTTAGATATAATAAGTTACCTTGTGTTTGCTCACTGGTACCAATCAGATTTCCTGATTCATTGAAGATCTTTGCCTTCTTATTTTCAAATGCTACTCTGTGACCTAAATTATTCAACTAAGAAACACTCAATAGATTATAATTCAATCCTTTCACCCAATAATAATTTTCACATTTTATTGGGTTATTCAACATTATAGTTCCTCTACCTTCAACTAGAAAAGGTGTGTCATTACCCATTCTTACTGATGCACCATTATAGTATTCAAAAGTCTCAAAATTCTGCTTGTCACCGGTCATATGGTGAGTGCAACCACTATCTATGATCCAGACATCATTTTTACTAACTTTAGCTATGAGTGAAGTTTCTACATACCTTTCTTCATCATCATCTGAATCATCCTTTACTGCCACAAATACCATCTTGATGTCTTCAGTAGATTCGGTGCCAGTATCATTATCTTTGCATTTTTATAGGTAATTGGCCTTCTTTCCTTTGTCCTTGTAGTCTCGGGTATCTCTTCTTTCTGATTGTCAGTTGCTTCTGTAATCACCTATGTCATACTTCTTTTCAAATGACCTGTCATTACTTCTGTCATCTTTTCTTTTGTTAGAACATGTTGCAACAAAGTGTCCAATCTCTTTACAATTAAAATAAACAAGTGGTAATTTACCTTTACCTCTCTGCATTCTTCGAGCCATAAGTGCTTCAATTTCATCAAGATCTTCTTCTTCACTTTCACTATCACTATCTTTTCTCATAGTGTTTTTATGACTTGATTTACTTATTCTCAAAGAAGATTTGAATGCAGACTCTATGTTTGGTAAGACACTATTATCAAAGTTGTTCATCTCAAATGAAATCAGTCTTCCAATCAAACTGTCTAGAGTAACATTGCTATTTTCTACTGCTCTCATTTATTGTATGGAAGATACTCTAATAGCATATGTAGGTAGTAAGGTTCTTAGAATTTTACTTACCACTGTATCTTCTTCTAGTACACCTCCAACTCCTCGGATAGTGTTGACTACCTCTTTGATTCTTGTGTTGTACTATGTGATTTTTTCACCTTATTTCATTTTGAGATCATCAAACTTTCCTCTAAGGCTTTCTTCCTTGTCTCTCAAAACATTCTTGTCACCACCATGCACAAGCATCAATTTGTCCCACATTTGCTTTGCAGTCTTGCAGGTTTTGACATCTTCAAATTCAACATCGAAGAGTGAGGAAGCAATCTCTATCATCATGCAGTTTTTCTCATGCTTCTCTCTCATTTTTTCAACTGTGGGCAACACATATTCTGTATCTATGTATTGAGTAACATAATTTCCAATACTTGATAAGTGGAATCTTATTCTGCTTTGTCAAGAAGCAAAATTGTCTTTGTTCAACTTGGGCACATCTCGTCTGTTCATCTTGTGATTTTAGCTTAAGTCTTGAAACCTTTCTTCTAAGCACACAAGATCTGATACCAATTGTTAGTAATAACTGAGAGGGGGGGGTGAATCAGTGGCCTTAAAAATTAATCCTTAAATCAACCCTTAAAACTTATTACCGCTTTTAAGCCTCTAGTTATACTCAGTCCTACAAGATGAATGCCATGAAATACTTATAACCAATTACTACTTGTCAGAATTCTTTGTAAACCCTTCTTCTGTATGTTTTCTGATAATCAATATTTCATTTACTGAAACACAGTAAATAGATAGAGTATACCGATTAATCTAGAATTGCATATGTGATATGTAAAACAGTAAAGTAATGAAACATAAACACATAACACATGGATATTTAATGTGGAAACCCTATTAAGGGAAAAACCACTGGGACCGGTACCCTAATTTTTCACTGTTCTGAAGTGAGTTTGGTTAAGAGCCAACCCTGTTAAAGGTTACAAACACACTGTTAGGTGTGACCTTGTTAGAGGATTTAAAAGATAGTTTGTCACCTAGTATCTGGCATCTAATGCTACCATCCTTGATCAAACACTCACTTGGCTTGTCAATAGGTATCGGGCATATCCAATGCTACTTTCTATGATCAAACCATTTTGATACTCCTAGGGATGTATCTCAATTACAAAGGACTTTTAAGTCCTGCTCGGTTAAGAGACTTGATGCTTCAATGGTTAAACTGAAACATTAAATGATCTGTTCACACATACAACTTTGAATTGCATATTTTCATATCTATTGTAAGTGCATTACCTCTCTGATCAATATAATCAATTCAATACCTTTGCTCCACACTGTTCTGCTTTGTGATGTTGTTTCATTGTTCGTCGGTGTCTACAGAATCTAGCTCTTTCCTTGGCTTGTTGATCAGGTCTGAATAAAGACTTTCTCCTCCTTCAGAATCTCTTCAGCATCTATTTTCTCTTCTCTTGTTCACCCCACAATTCATAAAGAATTGGGTTTGTCTCTTTATAAATTGTTGCCCCATTTTTGTCCTACATAACTTTAGACAAAAATGGAATTTTAGTGTGTAGCATTGATCTTGAGATCTTCATGAGATTCTTGAGTCTAAGTCTAGTTTTCCCCTTAAGCTTGGAGGCCTTTATCAGATTTCCCTAATTTGACTTCTCTTTTGTAAGCCAGAGGGAATTTGTATCTAAGATCATGTTTCATTGGGTAGGTTAAGTTCCCAAATCTAGTAAAGGTCATATTTCAGAGGTTTCTAACATTGGTTCTATTTACATTCGAATTCTTTGGCATTGACACTTCATTTTGCAGCATTGGTGAAAAATTAGTTTTGGGCTTCTCCTTGGCAGAAAATCACTTGCAGAGTGTGTTTTCCACGGTGAGTAATTCGAAATGTTTCAGCAGTCAATAAAGTATGAAAGTGGATAATTTGGGGGCTAGAAAGATTATTGCATCCAAAATGCACCTCTATGGGCCAAAAGGAAAGATTAAATGAAGAATAATCCAAGACGCAAGCTTATCAGTAGAAAACTGAAAAATGGCTTCTCCACTACTCCAACAGGCGGGTTTCGACCTGTGGAGTATGTTTTCTGCCAAGTCATTAAAATTGAAGAGCTTTGAAGAAGAATCTATCTCATAAGTGATCCAAGGTATAAAGAAGATGATGAAATCGATACACATCATTTTAGCATCTCAATAGGCTAAAATTCTCCCTCAGCAGATTTTTGGGTAGAAAACACTCCATAAGCATTTCTCCGCCCAAAAGGGAAGCGGAAAAGTAACTTTTCACTGCCTCCAAAAGTTACTATTACGGTTATCTAAAGTGAAAAGATGTGTTTTTTAAACGGTCCCGAGGGGTAAAGTAATTAATTCAAATAAATTTGTTTTGCTCCATAATAGACTTTTTCACAAATTCTTTAGTCTTTTTCATTCATGTGGCGCGAGAAGTTGGTCATTAAACGATAAGAGTTCAAAAGTTATAAAATTAGTGAAATTTGTATGGAAGAAGGCTGTATGGAAGAAGGAAATAATGAATTCATGGTTTCAAGAGTTGAGGAGTGCCAAGGGCAAGTTGCCTAAAGCATTATACAGCACGAACCTGAAGCCAGGAATCATAGATATCTTGGTACTTCTCCACAGGATCAGAGGTGAGAGTGATGCACTAAATTTTGTTGAACACCATTTCTTCTTAGTCCAGGTGATCTACTCTCAACACCATTTCATTGATTGGGCCCTTATGGTAAGAGAAAATATCTCCA
>MU225772.1:2636518-2646854 GCA_018584345.1 Thuja plicata | reverse complement strand
CTTTGAATATTGTAATAAGATGCATTGTCTAATAAGTGTGGATGTTTACCTATTTCAAATGACCTTTGTGTGTGGTTCTTGTAGATATAGTGTTGCATTGTATTTAAATCTGACTCCAAATTGTATTACTCATTATTTTCTTTGTGTATTTCTCAACATTTGAATTGTTAATTTCATTTTCTATATCACCCCATAGTTCATTTACATTGTATGTATATTTTTCTAGGCTACATTGAATTAATTTCTTGTTGTGATTAAAAGCATCTTGCTATGTTAGAAACCCTTCTTTTAAATTGTTTTTGTCTTTCGTGAATGGAACATATAGAAAAATTTGTTCTTTGTAGTGATTATCAGCATCGAGGTGTTTGTTGTACCTTATAAATATGATAATTTGTGTTATTCTTCTTTGAATTGCCTTACCTTTTTTCTAGTCAATATTGTGAAACAAAGTCGAAAAGACAAATATGTATTAAGGTTGTAGGCCGTGCAATATAATGATCAATAAAAATTTTGCAAGAAACATTTGTCGATTCATCTGGTTCAATGTTTAATTGCTTTGATTTATTTAATATAAATGTGCAATTATTCATACCAGAAGTGTCTATGAATGTACATTTTCTTGAACTAGAACTAAGAGGCAATGAGAGTACAATGTGTACAGCTTGTTGGGTAGACATTTGTTGCAGATTGAGCAAGGTATTGCCAAGATGTTTTATCATGTTTTTTGCATCAATATTATGCACTTTGTGGTCAATGCGTATTTTGTTTTAGGAATTTGTTATTGAGTTGTTAGTTTTTGTCATGTATGAGCAGATATACATTGTTGTTGCATATGCATTAAGAATAAATTTTGCATCTGTGTTTGCCTTCCATAGATATGGCACATGTTTTGAAAATGTATTGTTCCATATGTGAGCTGGTTTTCTTCTCAAGAATATTCCTGGCCTAGATAATGTAGACCTAATGGCTAAAACATTTTCATTTTTCAGTTTTGCCCATGTTCGCTAAGAAATCTTCAAATGATACAAAACATTCGTAGTCGCAACATTCTAAATTTGATTTGATTTTTTTAGAAATAGATGTAATGTATTTGTTAATATTGTCATATGGTTCTAGTATTTTGGTTGTTTTCATGGGCGGTTGTGGGAAACCATAGCGACATCTACCCTTTTTCATTTTTCTACATTGTTTGGTATGGTGATGCCTATGAAACTTAGTTGTTTTGTTATTTAAAAATGCAGTATTGCAAGTCAAATATTTGTCAACAAAATGTTCAATGGTAGTGTTATCATCCTTTCCATAGGTTGGTGCATCTTTTAACCCATAGCATGAAGTGGTCATGTTCATTGCCCCAATTCTAAAACTCTGTAACAGAGAAATAATCAATGACCTTTCCAAAGAATAAATCATATGTGCAAATTAATATTTTCATGGCATTAATTCTATGTTTGTAGTGCCAAGTAAAGGTGATAGGTTCTTTTCTTATCAAAGATGAGATGTCAACATCGTCAATTTCTTCTTCTTGGTTTCCTTTTAATTTGGTTAGGTGTGAAACGTACAATTCTTTTAGTGTTTTTATCAATGGCTCCTAGTTATGTTTCATACTAGTGAATGTTGCAAAGAATGTTGGTAGGCCCAGCTGTCGTATCATTGCAAAATATTTTTCTTCAGATGTTGCAAATATTCTGGCGAATTTCTTATTTTCTTGAAGTCTGTGTATCCAATATTGGATTGCAATATTTTTTCAAGATTTGGTTTGTGTTTAACATCTTTCGCCAATATTTTTCTACCTTTTAGTTTTGCTTGACATATTCACACCCATATGGTAGAGAATATTGGAGTTGATGAAAACTATCAACCCACGACTCCCAAGAATCACCTACATGCAAACGTATCACAGAAAGAAAGAAGCAAAAAAGCTATGGAGGCCAAAAATAACAGATCGGTGGAAGAGGAAACATATTGTGCAAACAATGGAGAAAAACTCTCAATGCAATAGCATCCTCAATTAATTAATAATTTACAAAGAGAGAATCCTTATAAAAGGATATCGAAACCCTAAAGGGGAAATATCTAGGTTGCATAATAATAATAATTAATAAACAAATTAATAATACTATGCCTAAAGTTTAGCTTAAGTGAAATAGAGATAATAAGTGACTTAATAATTAAATTAAGATGATTTAATTAATAAGTGGAATCACTTTATTATTCTAACACCCCCCTTAAGATAAACTTAGGGAGAAGATAAACCCTAGAAACAAATACTAAAAGCAGGAAATGGGTCTCGACAACAAGGCCTGATCAGGCACCCAAGTACAAAAAATCCCTATAAAGAGGAGAAATGGAGAAAACCCCGCTCCAAAAAGAGATGAATCCTAGTGAAGGACTAAAGAAGCCTCCAAAATAGGGAAAGTCCTATAAAATAGGAACAAAGATTAGGTAGAGAAGATTGTAATCGCATGAGTACCCTAAAATGACACTGCTCGAATCAGGATGGCAAACAAGGAAAACATCAGAAATCAAAGATACAAATGGCAAAAAACCAAAGTCTAAAGAGCTAATCAAAAGAAGAACATGTAGAACACCTATGAAGCATGAAGCTGCAAACACTGTCAAAGAACTGTTTTAATCCGTATGAGTGCCCTCAAAAGACACTACTCAAATCAGGATGGAAAACAAGGCAAACATCAAAACTCGAAGATATAGATGGAAAAAAACACCAAGTCTGAAGCCTCCAAAATAGGAATGAAAGAAGAGTGTCCATATGGTAAATGATCCATCTCACCGAAATGCATAGGTACCTAGCCACTACATCCACCTAGTACATAGGAAAAAATACTGAATACATAGATCACTTTATCAAATAAAGGAAGCATTAGAACCAACAGGAGATACCCCCTATAATGTTGAGCAGGGAGAGGCATGATAGGTACCCTGAGATAGATTGCCAAGAAACACTACATGATGAAGAATGTACAAATACATATAAAGATTAGTGTCATGGAAGGATCACTCTCCTGACACACGTCATGAGGCTAATGTTGTGGAAGGAACACTCACTTGAAAAAGATAGATAGAAAACAAAGCAAACATCAACCCCCCCATGGCACTTTATAATATAGTGTGAGTACAATCAAGCACAACATGTGCAGGATCTCAAGCATGCATCAGATGACACTTTATCTTAGTGCGTTTGAAAAAAAAGAAGTGCGATAGAAATAGATGTCTATAATATCTAGGAATGACAGAAAGCTGTAGAAACATGAATAAAAGCTAGAAATAAGTCATCTCATGCACGAAAAATGATCCCAGGACTTGAAACATCCAAGATATCCACCAGATTGCAAAAATAAAAGTAAAAAACTGAATAAAAAATACTTGGAGTAGAATGTGGGTGTGAGACCCATGAAATAAGATAGAGCACTGAATCATCTTTCCAACGCCATGCCAAATTCAAAAAATGGAGTCTGGAAGAGCAAGATATAGCTCCCAAAGTGCAAAATAGATGGAAAAAGGCTACAAGATGGAAAAAAACCTAATCTCTATATTTAGATAGATCTCAGAAAGAGCTTTCTGACGATATATGATAGGGAAAAAACTGATACCGTATGCTCAAGATATCACCAAAACACAAGATGCTCATTATGGAAAAAAGGGCAAATAGAATGATGGTTCCGTGCCATCAAATTTAACCTCACTGTCAAACCTGCGACCGTTGACATCAGTGCCTGCATATGCATACTTGCACATGCACATCCTTTCCAAAAAGATTAATCTTTTCAAAGTTTTATAAAACACTTAATAAAAAGTGTTTTTTTTTTAAAGATTATAAAAAAACAAAATTTGATCTTTTTTCATTTTTTATTTTTTTTAAATGATTTTTCTCCTTGAAAAATGTGCATCTGTACTTGTACAGCCATAAGGACAATTTTTTTTTCTCAAAATGTCACGGAGGCCAAAACTGACAAACCTTATATGAAAATATAGGTTCTTGGGCCTTTGAGCGCGATGGTGAGGTCCGTTTGGGCCCAAAATGCTCCAAAAAATAGATACCCCGCAAAACACCAAAAATATGAAACTGAAAAATCTTCTGAAAACACAAATCTGAAGAACAAGGCCAAAAAAATCTCATGAAGAGAACAGAGGCATGAAAGGGCAAAGCTCTGATACCATATTGGAGTTGATGAAAAATATCAACCCACAGCTCCCAAGAATCACCTCCATGCAAACCTGTCATAGAAAGAGAGAAGCAAAAAAGCTATGGAGGCCAAAAATAAGAGATCGATGGAAGAGGAAACGTATTGTGCAAACAATGGAGAAAAACTCTCAATGCAATAGCATCCTCAATTAATTAATAATTTACAAAGAGGGAATCCTTATAAAAGCATACCGAAACCCTAAAAGGGAAATCCTAAAGGGGAAATATCTAGGTTGCATAATAATAATTAATAAAAGAATTAATTATTATTTGCCTAAAGTTTAGCTTAAGTGAAATAGAGATAATAATTGACTTAATAATTAAATCAAGATTATTTAATTAATAAGTGGAATCACTTTATTACTCATGCTTTACGTATTCGCACCCATAACCTGGCTAATAAGTGTTTTGACGGTTTTGAAAAACAAGTTGCTAGTATGATAAGAAAATGCTCGATTTGATTTTTTAACTCCCACTGTGCAATTTTTTGGTAAGAGAATTGTTTTGTTATTTTCTCATCCCTTGGTTGTCCATAAAATAATGTCGAAAAGTTAATCTCTTCTGCATATTTATCTTGAAAAATACTAAGAGGTTGTTTTTCTTCCGTTGGTGTGATTTCAATGATTTTGTCTTGTATAGCATGGATAGTTCTTGCTTTTGTAAATCCATGTATCAATGTGTCTGTTTCGAGTTCCATGGCACTAGCAGTGCCAACGTCACTGTTGCTAGATGAAGAGGTACAACATAGCATGTTTTCTTCTACAAGGTGCAATTGTTTATGCCATTTTTTGTTGATTTTAACATTTTGCATTTTGTATAGCTTTCTTTTGCATAACTCCTTTAGAGCATTCATAATGTTATTTGGTTGGACTCTTCCTTTTTGGTATGCATTCATATATTGCAATCATCTTTTTAGTCCGATAGCAACTGTGGAAGTTTCATTGAACAATCGTGGCAACATTGTTTGTATAATGTTCATGTCTGTTGGCACATTGATAATACTTACAGTCAGTCCAATTTGAGATCTCTTGTGGCCTAGCTGTCATATTTGTGCAAATGCAATTTGAAGGGACACTAGCCTTTCTTCAAGTTCTATTAGGGTACCTGTGTATTTTAATGGCTTGTTTGTTCTGATTTGTTCGGGATATCCATATCGGGGTTTTTTTAATTTTATTGCAATTGCTTTTGGCAAAAATTGTATATCTTGTTTTCAAGCAATTCTTATTTTTTGACAATACAAATTCATATGTGTCCTATTTTTGAGTAAAGTTTGTTGTGTTCATTTTAAAATGTAGTTGTTGAAAAATTGCACATGCATGTTTAGGCATATCTTGAATTTTTGTCATGTACGTTTCAATCACTGACTTTTTTTTCTTGGTTTGTACTTTTCATAAGTTGTGATTTGTTTGCACATTTGTTCTTTTATTTTGTGAAGAGATCCTCTGCCAATTTTTTCAATGCAGGTTGTGGATTGTGAAGGATCGCCAATTTTTACATCTTGATTGTTTCGGATGGACTACTTAATAAAGTTGTCATAAATTTTTCAAAGTAAAGAGCCAAATAATGGGATAGTCATATGTAAGTGCATAGATGTTAAGCATCTCATAAAAAGGTCTAAAGAATAGCTTGATGACTGGACCAACCTAAGAATATTTAAGTTTAGTGAAGCAACAACAACCAAAGTTTTTTCAAAAATTAACCTTGTGTATCATTTGTATCACGAAGCATGAGGTTTTGGAAAACCCATATGGAGAGATCTCAGTGTAGCAAAGACATGAGGACTTTACTAGTGAATAGTTGATAACCATTAATGTCCAGGGAGATATATACACTAATCAGATGCAAGTCCTATGTGAAAGCTAAAAAGCGCTTGGTTGTGCACGAAGCTCCAAACATTCCTACTATTATTCGGAAAAATTTCAATATTGGAAACTTTTGTAAAGAAAAAAAAAATGTTACTTTCCCAAAATTTATAGATATGTCACCCTATATGAGTGGAATTGTTAATGAACCCCCCATATATCTTCTATATGTTGTAATAGTGCATTTAGATATGCTGAATGAATCCTCTTTTGGGCTTTATGTATGTCATGTGAAAGATTTGCATTGAAAAGGTTTAAAAATGGAAAGTTTGGTTAAATAAACAAACATGTCACCCTATACGAGTGGAATTTCTGATGAACGACCCTTATATATACTAACTTTTGTAATAGTGCATTTAGATATGTTGAATGCTTCCTATATTAGGCATTATTAGGCGTTATGTATGTTATGTGAAGGATTTGGAAGGGACCTAATACAAAAATGATGATACCAAGGTACAACTTGTAATGTTGTATATAGTAATGACAGGAGGTTCTTACATGCTTCTGTACTCTAGGGAGTACACATATTACACATATAGTGAAACTTGATATATATTCAGTGGCTTAGATGAAGCATCTCAGAATACAGACAAGTTTAGGGATTCAACTAGAATAGAGGGATCATGTTGAGAGAATATTTGGTTGAATAATGCTTTGGACTACCTGGGTTTTATATTTCCAGTATGCAGATGTGTCATAATTGATATATGTAGAGTCTCTTGTCTACTTTGTGAAGCTCTACATGTCAACGAACACCTTTCTTACTAATTATGTGGCGGCAATTATTTGACCATTTAGCATCCTAGCAGAACATTTTCTATCTTTTCTAGGGTTACAACATTTGAAGAGCTCCTAGTGGAAGTTTACATAAGTGAAAGAAGGTTTCAATACTAGTCAATGGTTTTAATAATATCTCAAAGAACATTCAAAGGCAAAACATTATGGGTGGGAACAACATGGCACATCAAGTTAAAAGATCTAACTGTTATTAAAAGAGGATAGGGTGATGTTTCAAAAAGGATCATTGAGCAATTTGACTCGTCAAGGAAAGATAAAATGATGCAATGAAGAAGAGTATTGTTGAAGGGAAAAGTAGTTAGTAGTTTGAACAAGAAAAGGACTGTCAGAGAAGTTTTTTCTTATTTTTGCACTGATATAATAGCAGGGTTTTGATAGTTGGAAAACCAAAAAATATTGAAGCTATAAGTTGACTCATTTGAAAATATTTAAAGAAATATTCTTTTGTGAACTTTAGGATTCTTAAATAGACTGATTAAAGTGGGAATGAAAAAGTTGGAAGAAAGTGATAGCATAGTTTGGAAGACAGTCACAAAGTGTGTCAAGATAGAGGACTATCATAGCATAGTTTGGAAGAGAGTCACAATGGTTTGCTACGACCATGAAATTATGTGATGATAATAAGAAATGAAGAGATTATAAAAGCTATATGTCAGTGAAAGGTCCTCATCTCAGGAAAATGACTAACTAAGTTTCAAGCAGTTGAAATCCTTTATGATCTTTTAAAATCCAAAAATTAATCTTCAGATTCTAAGTAGAAATATTATGCTAAAGAATTCTTGTAAAAGTTTATTACAAGTTACAAAATATCCAAAATAAATTGCCAATCACTTCAAGATGCCAGTCAAAAGATATCACCAGCAAATAGGTGAGACTAAATAAAGACAAGGGAAAGATTCAAGAACTTAGAAGAGAGGGAAGAATTTTTTTTCTAAGGATTCAAGAATTTGGAAGAGCGGGAAAGGAAACTTTTCAGATTTTTTTTTTCTTTCCTCTCCTATAGGTTCTTAATCCTTCCCTTTCCTCTATTTAGCCTCACCAGTATGCAGTCTTGTTCTCTAACCATTTCATCTTGATAATGGA
Source organism: Thuja plicata (assembly GCA_018584345.1). Taxonomy (NCBI): domain Eukaryota; kingdom Viridiplantae; phylum Streptophyta; class Pinopsida; order Cupressales; family Cupressaceae; genus Thuja; species Thuja plicata. Next base: position 2,638,907 of record MU225772.1, on the reverse strand, counting down.
TCATACTAACATTGATGGTGAGAAACATTATACACAGTTGCATGACACTAATTAAATACATTATACCATATGTTATTTATCTATTAAAACATGTATTTCTCAATCTTATCCACTTTTGGGTCTAGTCGTCTATTTTTCCTATATTAATCTTACACCAAAGTTCAAACTCATTGATATACATTAATTGTGTCAATTTCCTTTGACTTTAGGGGTTCAAGTTTCAATCTAGGCCATTTACAATATTAGTAATTACATTAGATGTTGAGGAGTTAGATTTGGGCAGGCATCACCTGGATCTGGGCATGGTGTTGCAAGATACTAAGAGAATGCGGGCTGCAGGAGAGGAATGCAATGGTTGGAATGTCCATTACAACCTGTGGGGAAAAGCCAGAGGTGCAAAGCTTACTATGAGTTTAGGATACACGATCCTGGATAAAGATGGGTATGGAAGTCATATTGGGAATATTAATGAAAGTTTTAAGGATTCACATCCCAGAGACAAAAGGATTTCCAAGAGCCTCTCTGGTTTAGCTAGGGGAACACCCAAGGTGGTGCCTACTGGATTCTCTTATGAAAACATGGTCTCCTCGCCTTATAATCACTTGGATCCTGGAAGGGAGATGCTCAATTTTTTCAAAATGGATAACTTTAATCTGAATGATGATGAAGTAGATCACTCTCATATGCTACAAAATTGGGTACATGACAGCTTTGTCCAAAGAGATAGTGTAGGTTCAAGTTCTCATACATGCATTGCCCATAGCACACACTAGGGGTCAAATATGGTACCCTCTGCAATCCTCTTACAATAAAATATACACAAGCTAAATGCATCCTACTGATCTTAACTTTTGGGTTTCCTAAGTTATATACTTGTGAAGATATATCTAAATTATTTATATCTATAGATCTTTAATTGAGATCTTCGTTCCTTTTCTTCCTCGCCCTTTTTTGAGTTTTGTCTTAAAAATAATACAATTGAATTCAGAAACAATCTTAACTAATCCAGAGGGTTTATTCACACCTAATTTACTAATTATGCCGTGTTTATGCATAAGACAATGAACCATCACATGCAACTTATCTTCAATCTAATGTCCAGGGTTCAGAATTGGATTTTTTAGGAGAAGGGGAGAACCAAGAAGAGGGGGGAGATTTTGAGGTTGTAGAAAAATACGTGGAAATCCAAAGGCCCGTGGAAGAAATACCAGCTACTGCAATAGATTTTGTAGAGAACTTAGATAACAAGGTGAAAAATGAGGAAGAAGAGGAGGTAGGAGGAGGATATATTGTGAAGGAAGTAGTGTAGGAAGATTAGCTGAGGCAGAGTAAAAGGATCACTGAACTTGATTCCATTTTTTAAAAGATCCATGCACTGGAGTTCGTGATCTTGGAAGAGACCAGAAATGAGTTATCAGTGGACTCCATGAATAAAAACCTCAGAATTGAGGGTTTTGAGGATGTGGAAGCTAAGAAGATCTTAGATGGTACAAAGAAGGGTGATGAGAATAAATATGAGGAAGCTGAGGTAGTAGAAGGAGAGTTCTTGCACATGCTGGAAGAAGAAGATGTAGAAGTTGGTGAGAATGAAGGTACAAATTAAATTTTTACCTTCTATTACATGTTACATCTATACTTACTGATTAAGACAGAAAAAATTGAAGAATGGTGATTTAATTCTAATAGGCCTGAGCAAAAAGACCTCTTTCTTAATAAATTCAACTCATAGTCCACCATTTTGCAAGCCAACAACTTCAACAATTGGTCTAATTTGATCAACTTTGATTCAACTGACATGATTAAAAATAAAAACATACCAGATAGTTAAGCTCTTCTGGATGTTGCCCTATCAAAGTGTCCATAACTTCTATTAGTGATAAATAATAGTTTATTCTATCTTGATGATATTAACACCACTTGTTTAATGGATAGAAATAAAGACATATGGTTGTGGCATAAAAGGTTATGTCATGTAAATTTTGACAACATGATTAAGATAAGTAATAAAAGGAAAGTAAGAGGCTTACTGAGCATGTCAAAGCCTGACCATATCATGTGTAAGAATTGTCAAAAAGGTAAAATGACAAAGTCTAGTTTCAAGATCAAAACCCATATATCTAATACTATTCTAGAATTAGTCCATACTGATCTATGTGGACCAATGAGAAAAAAATCTACTATGGAGATATCTATACTTCATTCTATTTGAAGATGATTATTCTAGAATGATGACAATTATGTTCCTAAAATAGAAATCAGAACCATTCAAGATGTTTAAATGGTATAAAACTATTGTAGAAAAACAAAGTGGTAAGGAACTAAAATGCTTAAGATCAGATAGTGTAGACACCCTAAATTGGTCAACCAAAATAAACATGGTCAATCAGGT
>MU225772.1:2558800-2588063 GCA_018584345.1 Thuja plicata | reverse complement strand
AGAGAGAGAGAGAGAGAGAGAGAGAGAGAGAGAGAGAGAGAGAGAGAGAGAGAGAGAGAGATTATCACATGCAAATTGCAAAGAGATAAGACATCACTAAGTTTAAGGACACCAACCCCCAAATGAAGGATCTCAACTCAGACAACCAAGTACAAGGGAACCAAAAAAAATAGAAAAGAACAAAAAAAAGACAACAAAAAGACAAAAGATACAAACAAAACGGGTTAGTACTAAAGACAAAACTCCAAATCAACTAGTCGAAGAGAGCTTGATTGAGAAAATGTACCAACCACTAGCATCACCTTTAGAAATAAATTGAAACAACATAAATGGTCAGATGTAAAGGACAAGATAATATTCCAAGGATGAACAACACTCCATGATCTAACCAACCAACAAAACTATGAGAGCATGGAAAGAAGAGAGAGAAACCATGAATCCAACAGCCTAGCGAATTGTGTTATGCTAGGTGATCCATGGGAGAGGAGAGAATGAAATAGTAGAAAGGCTAGCAAGTTGTATTACTCTATCTCCACTCATACCAAAGAGAAAGAGAAGGATAATTTATGGTCTAGGAAGTTGCATTATGCTAGTCAATTCTACCTTGAAAATTTTGTGCACATGGTGGTTTTTAAATTTTCCACATGGGGCGGCTTTGAAATTTTGTGCATAGGGAAACTTATAAAATGTTATACATGGGGAGACTTATAAAATTTTGGACATGGGGAAACTTATAACATTTTTTGCACGGGGTGACTTTAAAATTTTGCACACAGGGCGGCTTATGAGATCAATCTTATGAAAATCATAGTCTCTGTGTGGATCCATAAAAAAAGTTCAGTCTAAGGACCAATAAAATATACTTAATTTATAAGGAGGTCATATGTTTTCCCCATCCTTATGATGATGACATAGGAATATGGTGGCATCATAAGGAAAAGAGAACAAGGATACCTACTTCCAACAACAAGGAGATATCCTTAAAACAACAATGTATATTGTAACCTTAGCAAAGAGAGAAGAATCTTGTTAGCCAAGGAATATATAATTGTGAAAGGATATCCGCAAGTGAGAAAAGACCCTTAAAATGAAGAGGTCTTGGCTAAAATACATCTACCTTTAAGAGGAGTTCTTGAACAAAGATAACATCTTCAAGAAAAAGAAGGAAAGAGAACAAGAATGCACCCTTTTTAATTCCCCATATTTCTAGGTGAAAAGGGGATTCTTGATGAAGGATAACACACTTTAAGCCCCCCCCCCCCCCCCCCCCGCAAGTAAAGTTATTTTTTTAGGATGAACATACTTTTAAAATTAAGGAAGAGGTTGTGATCAAGGATACACACCTCTTGCATAAGATAGAATATCAAATCAAAACAAATAATTCCATATAAGAAAAGAATGTCACATGATAAACAAATGCCACTATACCAAGGAAAGTGGATCCTTTGAAAGGGAACATAAAAGATAACACATTATAAATCCTACGTGATTGATCTTTCTGTTGGAAATACAAGATGGGAAAGCAAGATACTAAAAGGGGAGTGAATCAGATCTTAAAAATTTTATCTCTTAAATCAAACTGATCCACAATCATGCATAAACATAATTGATCTATCAGCTAGCAGCATCCATAAAATAAAATAAATAACTCAAGACACAAAATTTTGGTAACCCAGAAACCCAATAAGGTAAAACTGGGGTGGGGATGACACCCACAAAATCTTCACTACTGCAGAAATAAAGTGTGCATGTTAAGGCTACAAAATTTGATCACAACTTGTGATCTACCTGGTTAAAGGTTTGTATGGTTAAGAGCTATAGATCATTGAAATCTACCTTCTAAGAGGATTTAAACTTACAACAAAGTAAGCACTCGACTAAGAGATTTAGAAAGGTCTGTTAGAACCACTATGTTAAAAGATTTCAGCTGATACACTTGTTAGAATGTCTCAAGATCTGATCCTTTGATATGCACTCAGATGATGTTGGCAGATCTCCTCTTTCCAATACCTTCTCTAATCTAATAATCTAATATAACTTTACTCTGTTGCTCACTAATTTGTTGCTCTGCTAGATCTATGCTTCTTATTCAAAATAACCCTTTGCACATCTCTCATGTATGCACACACACCTTACAAAATTAGGGTAAGAACCAATCTTATATACCTTACAAATCTGGCATTGAGATCTAGATCAACGATCAAGATCAAATACTTATGCCGCTTGGGCATTCCAATTTTCTGATTGGTTCCATGCCACATATTGGGTCAAACAATTTAATGCACAATTAACTCTGTTGAAAACATTAAATACTCAAACAAGTCAGCCCAAAGCAGTTTACCTTCAAGTTTGTGCCATTCCTGACATGTATGACAAAACTATATTTCTCGGCATATAAAGACTTAGGCACTCGGCATGAACTAATCAACTTCACTCAGCTTTTGTGTAACTCAGCAACTACTATCTACTCGACAATGACTACTGCTCGGCCTATACTGGATAGTTCGGTCGCAGCAATGACCGACTAACCTGCCTAGATAAATGACTAAGTGTGGGACACTAATGATCAACAAAACTTAGAGATAAACAATCTCCCCCTTTGATATTAGTGGCAAAAACACTTATCATTTCTTTACATCCACAAAATTTTCCTAAGTACACAATGTACTCCCCCTAAGATTAGACTTTGGATTCCATATAATATTTACATAGTATACATGCCAAAAAAAAATATTATGCCTCTTGCTGCACATCTTTTTCTGTTTCCCCCTTGTTTTTGTCACTGATATTTGTAGGGGTTAAGTTATATTTATCCAAAAATGGCTTATGAAGTTGTAATATCAATGCAAATGTTCAATCCCAACTATCCTTAACAAACTTCATAACCTATAACTTAATTTCTAACTCGACAGCTAGACTTACCAAACTTTCTGCAGTAGAGAGATGAGAATCTCTCTTGACTAATTCACGTGCAGCTATAAGTTCCTTCTGAATAACCTCTAGATGAGGTATCAAGCTAGTCTAAATTGTTATCAATTTGGCCCTTATTCGGCCATCTTCAGCCATAAGCTCAACTAATCTCCTTTGTGCATGAGTCAACCTATCAAAATGTATGGAGCTAGAACTAGCATCCATGCTCAATGAGCTCGATGTTGACTTTAAATCTAATATAAACTTCTCAATAAGCCGTTGATTATCCTTTGTAAATAATTTTACATCACATAACCTTTTGTACAAAGAATAATCATTATTTGCAGCTTCCTCAAGAATGTCAACAAGAGAAGAAAGTTCAACCTGTTTGGTAGCAATCTCTTCTGATATCTTCTCCAAGACTTTGTTCTCAAATTTTCTCTCAGGCCATTGCAACAAATTTTCATTTGCCTCAATGTTTTCATCATTCACTCTCTGCACAATGTGAACTAACTGTTCCATATTTTCATCTTCCATGTCAAAAGCTTTAACAAAAATATCCTTTATATCATGTAGAAATTGATTTTGCTTATGCTTCCTCTTCATTTCCTCTTGTCTCTTCTTCCTCTTTAATAGGTCTTGAAGAGTCTGAATCTGCTCATATGACAAGTTCTCGGGATCCCATTTAGGAATCACAATAACTTCATCCAATGTAACATTTAAGCTCGGTGACTTCTTCTTGTTTAGCTTCTTCTTCTTGAGCTCTAATGAGCTGATACTCGGCTTAGGTTCTTCAATATATTTTCCTTTGTCAGTATTAATTTCAATTTCAGTCTTCAACTAAGTCAAAATTACCTGTTGATCAAGTATACTCCCAATTTTAGGTCCATTTGGAGTAGATGATATAGAGTGTGGTAGATCCACCAACACTTGTATAGCCTCTTATTCTGTTTATTTGCAATTTCTTCCATCTTATCTCCACTATCTAAAAATATTTGCACAACCTCTAAAATAGGTGGATTGTCATTTGTTACCTCCTTTTCTTCTTCTTTCTCTATCTCGGCCTCAGTTGCATGAATAGGTGATTGCATACATGTGTCTGCCAGCTCATTCTGATCCTCAGTATCCACATTATTGTTATCTTCAACTGCAGTGACAATGGGACTGTCCACTATCAGATCTATAGTTTGCACTTTGTCTGTTTGCTCTTCTAGTTCCAATTCAGTCTCTGCCTTATCAGTAGCAATTTGTTCTTCCAATTCCATCTATTCTGAGGTGCCTTCACCTTTCTTATCTTCCTTCTTAGTTAATAGCCCAAAATTCTCCTTCCAAATTTTAGTGCTCTGTTGGACTACACCTTCAACATCATTTTCAGAATTGCATAGGCTCTTTGTTTGGGAATAAACTTCCTTTGATATTGTTCAATGAATTTTCCCACTTGCTTCTTTGTTAATCCAGGAATGACCTTAGCTAATGCCCCTTCCCTTATCTATCTTTTAGTCATCAAAGCATATGCCACTTTTGTGATAAAATATCATAAATTTCTATGGGGACAAGGTCTCCTATCTCTATAGGTGTCATCTTAAATGTACCCATCATACCTAATAAATTTGAATCCTACTAATCTAGTTGTACTTCTAATGTTCTTGCATACCTTATCAATATTGGTTAGTGGTTTATGTGATGTTGTAAGTATGTTGTTGGGTTCATCTGTATATGTCTTCTCTTCATCATCTTCTCGCTCCAAGATTAGTTTCCTCCTCAGTCTATTCTCAAGTTGGCTCGACACAACCTTTGTTTCAACTTGTTTTCTTTTACCTGAGCTGCTCTCTCCAGCATTCTTCTTTGTGTATACTTTTGTTGACTCAACAAGAGATGAAACAATTGATGCCCTAGTCCTTGGCCGGTTAGCAATAGGAGGGGTAGCCTTAGGTTTGTCTATCCTTGGTTTAGTTTCCTTGGAAACTACTAGCTGCTTTCCTTTTTCTTTCACAATGATATCTTCTTCAGGTTCACTTTCCTCTTCTTACCTAGACATATCCTATCCATGTCCTATTGATAAGCCCAAAGGTGCATCCTCTATTTCTTCATCACTCTCTATTCCAACCATTTTCTTCAAATCTTTTAAAATCTTTTTCCTTTTCCTCTCCATAGTGCCAGCCTTCAAATCCATAGAGATTTTGGACTTAGCTTCCTCATAATTCCCAAAATGTCTGGCTGAACCATCAATCTCTTCTGCCAGTAGAACTGTTATAGTTGTTAGTAATAACTGAGAGGGGGGGGGGGGGGGAATCAGTGNTGAGAGGGGGGGGGGGGGTGAATCAGTGGCCTCAAAAATTAATCCTTAAATCAACCCTTAAAACTTATTACCACTTTTAAGCCTCTAGCTATACTCATTCCTACAAGATGAATTCCTTGAAATACTTATAACCAATTACTACTTTTCGAAATGATTTGTAAATCATTCTTCTGTATGTTTACCAATAAGCAATCTTTCATTTACAAAAATACAGTAAATAGCTAGAGTATACCGATCAAACCAGAATTGCATATGTGATATGTAAAATAGTAAAGTAATGAAACATAAACACATAACACATGGATTTTTAACGTGGAAACCCTGTTAAGGGAAAAATCACTGGGACCGGTACCCTAAATTTTCACTCTTCTAAAGGGAGCTCGATTAAGAGTCAACCCTATTAAAGGTTACAAATACACTGTTAGGTGTGACCTTGTTAGAGGATTTAAAAGATAGTTTTTCACCTAGTATCTGGCATCTAATGCTACCATCCTTGATCAAAAAATCACTTGTCATGTCAATAGGTATTGGGATATGATCAAACCTTTTTGATACTCCTTGGGATGTATCTCAATTACAAAATACTTTTAAGTCATACTCGGTTAAGAGACTTGATGCTTCAATGGTTAAACTGAAACATTAAATGATCTGTTCACACATACAACTTTGAATTGTAGATTTTCAGATCTATTGAAAGTGCATTACCTCTCTGATCAATATAATCAATTCAATACCTTTGCTCCACACTATTCTGCTCTGTGATGTTGTTTCACTATTTGTCGGTGTCTGTAGAATCTAGCTCTTTCCTCAGCTTGTTGATCAGGTCTGAATGATCCACAATTCTTGCCAATTAGATTTAAATAAAAACTCCAATTTTATCTCGTAGAGATCTTCTTGCCAACTAGACAAAGTAGCTTTAAATCCATTACTTATCCTTGGCTTTATCTAGTCGATTAAAACAATGATAAGTATCAGTTAAGTCTATTTTTAGCTCTTGAAAGCTAAGCATTTTGTCATTTCTGAACTCTTTGTTCTGTCAGTCAACACTTTAGTTAGTCATCAGTGATAACTGACTATTCCATCGGTGTGACTTCAGTTGTCATCGGGATCTCCGTCCATCGGGAAACACTGTAATTCTTTCCGTCAGGTTACTCTGTGCTTTGCTCGTTGGGCAACACTTGACTTTGTCCGTCGGTAATGTTGTGCATTTTCTCATCGGGTAACACTGTGACTTTTCTCTTTTACTATGACCATCGGTGTGCACTTCGTCAGTGTATAAAGTCACTTTGTGAATACTTGAATTATTGTTGACGGGACTTTGTGACCAAGTCTGCCAACAGAGGTAAGTTGTCACCGGGTACCGGGGTACCAGCCAACTTCGCTTATAAAGGTTGTCTGGAGAAATGAGATTCTCTAAGGATTCAAGAACCTGAGAGTCAGGTCTCGACAGTGCGGGGGCTCAGTTATGAGAGTGACTATTTTGTTTGGGGGGATAGCTGGTTATATCAGCTTGTCTACTTCGGGGATTTAGGTAAGTGAGGTTTCTTGCAAGCATTCGTTACTTACCAAATAACTTCAAATGATATGCCAAGGTTAGAAGTACTTCATCTACTTATAGTTTATGCTAAACATTCTAAACATAAACCATGCTCTAACATGCTACACTAAATACTGAATAAACATAGAACCAACAGTTCATACTTATCCAATAATGAGAGAAAAGAAGGTCGTTAATCTACTTAAAACATTAGAGCAAGGGACATAAGGAATATACAGCACAAAAAGAACATTAATCAAGAGATCAAAATGCTAACAACGTCATTGAGAGAATCCTTCATTCTTCATTAACATGTTTCCAGCCAGCACTGGTGCATACAACAATGGTGGCTCCAAGGGAGCATCTAACTACTGAGAGCTTCTAACAACTAAGGAGCATTGAGCTCTGTGACTAAGAACTGAAAAACTGAAAATGCTACGGCTATGGACTGCAAAATCATCAATTTTGTCGACCCTTGGAATGAGGTCAAACTTATTATTTATAGACAAGTTTCCCTAAAATTAACCTAACTTACTTTACACTTAAACAATATAATACAATTTCTGGTGGTCGGTACTACCCGAACCACGCTACAAAGACTTTCAGATGGAAAAGGTCTGACATGTCAGAAGAATAAGACAAGAAAGGAGGAGTGGAAGAATCGACCTCGAGAAGAGAGCCAGAGGGAGAAAAGAAGAAATATGATCCCCCAGGGATCGAGGCTACATGCCTCATCAATGTGAAAATGGCTCACTGTCTCTGATGCGCCAGGTGTTATGTTGGAGTAGCGCCTTGGGAAGACCATCTGTCAGAATCACCCTCTGAGCTGACATGCCTTGTTGCAGTTACCTACTTTCTGAAACCTTCATTAACTATCTGATAGTGACCGAACAACTTTGGGAATATGGACACGAGTCGCTGAGAGAATACAAAATTGTGAGATCCGGAACCCCAAGGTCTGGAAGCTTGCGCTCCCAAAGAATGAATAAATACAAAATACATATTCTGGTGATCATCTCCGGAACCTGAAGAATTTTATTGTTCCTTAGTATCTTTGAAGGTTTACAAGAGTCGGGTGATTCCATCCTTGTCAATATCCTTGAGGTCATTTCGGTGATACTTGGCCACCTCCACCTGCTCGCCCAGATCTAGAACATTTGCTTTAAATTTTGAGGCCATCTTTTCTGCGTCATGACCTTGGAGCACCATGTGAGTTATCTGTGTCATTTTTTCTCCATCCATCCCCTCCGAGGATCTATACCAAGATTCCACTAGCTTGTCAAATTTTCCCACGACGTATTCCTCTAAAGTACATATTAAGTACTAAAAGGATCAACTCTGGAGACCTTCAAAATGAATCACTTGTATAAATTAAAAGAATATTGAACCTCTTGAACTTTTTCATGTAGGGCCCCTACCAGTTGCTTGATTACCTCCAATGTGAGGTCAAGTCTGGAGTTTTGGGTCTGGACAAAGTCAAAAGACTCCTCTCCCAAAATCTTGGCCTCAGAGACAACTTCTTCTCTGATACCAATGAGCTCTGCCAACTCAGCCTTCCATGCTTCATTATTTTCAATGTCTCCCTCCCAGATGGAGACAATAGTTTAGGCCTGGTGTAGGGTATTTTTGGCCGCATAGAAGTCCGAGAGTGTGGATACTAAGAAATGCCAGACATTTCCCACTTGTTCAATAACCCACTCATCAACTGCTTGGGCCTTTCTCTTCATAGCCCATAGTGAATCTATGCCACCCTGAGGAAGTGGTGCCCCGAATGTGGAGACTTCCAAGGAAATGGCAGTAATGGGTTGTGCAAGCTCTGTTAATAGCCCCATGAGGTTTGCATTCTTTTCCTTTTCTGCCCTGAATTTTTGGGCCTCCTTTTCATAGCGGGCCTCTACAGCCTTGCCCGCTTCTTTTAACAGGTCCAGTTCACCGTATTTCCCTCTCTTTCCCAGAGATATTTTGGTGATGGTGTATTCATTGACCTTTGTCATTGCTTCGTCTACATTTGGGGAAGGTGTTGCGATCACCACAACTGTATCTCCGCCCAGGCAAGTTCGAAGAGTATGGATTGTCCAAGCTTTCTTGTCCTTCAAAGGATTCTATGCCTATGCCATCATCTCCATCAAAGAGAGATGGGCCTTGGGTGTTACTGGTGCCTTCCTATTTCGGGACTCCACTAACCATTGTGGTGGTAGGGGTGGCCTTGCAGCCAGATTTTGTTCTTGTAGTTCCCCTCTAGGGTTTTGTTGTGTCTCCCTGGTATTCTGAGCTATCTCTGACTCCTTTCCTGCATTCTTGGGCTCACCAACAATATTTATCTCAGTAGTACTTGTATCATTTGTCTCGGTGTCTACACCCTTAACATCGTTTGTATCAACACTTGTTTCTTTGGGGTTTTGTTCCCCACCTTGGTGTTGTTCTTCGTTAGCCTCTTCTGCTGGAATATTTTGTCTTACTGGTGCATTTTTTGGAGGTGGTGGAGGTAGTGGGCCAAGATTCAGTATTTGGGACACTGTGATTACCTCACCAAATGTTACCCTTGGAGGTGGCATTTGGAGCATGGCAATTGGGGTTACGGTTGATCCCATGGGTTCGATTTCCCCAACCGATGTTATTTTCTCATCCTATGTTTTCCTGCTCTATGTGGTCCATGCAATCTGTATCTCCAATACCTTAGAGATGTCTACCTATTCTTGTTCTTTTTTTTCTTCTATCCGGGATTCCTACTCTTGGGCAGCTTCTTGTTCTGGGACTTCTTGCTATGCGGCGATCTCTTCCGTCGACTTTGTGATATCTCTCTGCAGATTCCCAAATTCATCAATCCCAAATACATCATCAAATTCATGTGGAGGGGAGGTCTCCGGGATATCTTTGGGTCTTGTGTCTGGCTCTGGGGAGCCGGAAGAAACAATTTGTATTTCTTGGATGCTTGGCATCCCAAGTTCTGGCTCCACCTTTGGCTGAGGGTTAGTCTTATTTTTCTTTCTCCTAGTTATCAAAGGGGGCCCTACATCTATCATAGCTTCCCGCTCCTCCTCCACCTTGGTCCCTATTGGTTAGACCATCAATTTTTCTAGTGAAGGGGAAGAGGGATGGCAGACAAGTCTGGTCATGCGTGTTAGGGTGGCTAACCGGGTGGTCAATTTTTCTTTCATCTGCTAGGTGGCTGCCAGTGTTTCTTTCATTTTATCCATTGTGGGGTTTGTGACAGGGTCCCCATTATCCTTTTTCCTCTATCCTCCCCTTGCGAGGAGGTTCTGGCCCTAGAAGTTGAGCCCCGCACAAACAGGCCAACTTTACGTGTGCTTCTTAGGCATGCCTTCTTGAAATATGCATGGCTGCGTTCGACCACATCATGGGTAAGATCCTCAATTGTTGGTCCTTCCTAGGCATCCTAGTCTACTAGAGGGAGAATCATTTTGTCTACTACCTTTTCTTTATATTGGGGGTCTTCAGTAGACCCAGTATCCAAGAAGTCATCAGGGAACTTCTAAAGTTTAAGCCTTTTCATCATCCCCATTATCATCCGGAGGCAATGTTGAATCCAGACTTCAAAATCATCTTGAAAGTCCTCCCAAAAGTCCTCCATGTGAATCTCATGAGTAGGGGTAGTTCAAGGAAGTACCAAATCTATTTTTCCCAGCAGATCAGAGTTATTCTGATCTAAGTAGAACTCTGCCAGCCCCAGACTTTTGAGTTCGCTATCAGCCTCCTTGGCCACTGCTAAGTTGCAGGTGTAATTCCCACAAATGACCAAGAATGGGACATTGGTGACCTTCTTCACCGTGAAGAGGGAATGCATCTCTAAGATCTGCTGGCAAAATTCCAAAAGATCTATCTTATTCCCACAATGTTTGGGCAATAAGTAGGGTTTCCCGAAGAATCTGGTCACCCAAATGTATGTATGTTGGAAAAACTTAATGTAATAATGCCCGTAAGAGCTAACCAAATTCATTGCCTCCTTAGAGAGCCAGTATCTGGCATCCCAAGTAGGTGTGAGGAGGTTGTTGTAAATGAAGGCATCATTTACTCGGTAGAAGCTGAGGAAACTAGCCTCCCATTGGAGCCATAGGAAATAATCCTAGGGAGCATTCTGACCAGGGCCAACCCCAAGTACTCCAGCTGTTAATAACCCATTTGTGATGGGACATTTTTGTGCCAGTGCCCACAAAACATAAGACGTCATATAGAACTGTGGGGACCAGAGGACCTAGAGGAGATGAGAATCAACATGATTGGAAATGATGGTGGCCTAATCAAAGTACTGCTCACTGGAAGAGATGCTGAGCAGGAAGTAGTACATCCACGCTAAGAATTATCAAGCATGGGGCTGTCCAAAGATCCTACATAATGCTATGATCCCCATCTATATACTTTCCTTGAGTTCCATTCAGGGGATCTCTAACTTCATCCTTTTGGAGTCTTTCTTTGGTGTCTTCAGCCAATTGTTGTTGAGGTATTGCCAGGCTGGGAGCTCCAACTTTTGAAATTCCTCCAAGGCCAAAGACCGAGTGAGGATCACTGCATCATTGAACTGGGGGATCCCCAGTCCCATCTGAAAGGTCACAGAGTCCAAAGACACCATGGGGGTTGGGTATCCGATTGGAACTAGGGAAGCCAGCATGACAGACTAGATGACTAAATTGTAGTGCTTTGCTAGGGTGAGGATGAGCTCCAAGTCTTGCACAGAGCACAGGAAGCAAGCAGCCTTCAAAATCCTGGAGTTGCCCACATTGATGGCCAATGGGTCTCTGGTAGTGTGCTGTATATACATCATCTTTACTAGGGCCTGGATCTCGGCCCACATCCCAACACTTTTGTCGGTGATCCATTTATTCTTAGACTCCACCTTCGACCACTGAATAGTATCCTCCTTAATATATTTCATGGTCAATGGGAGTTTTTCCAAATTTTTCTCAAATTTTGACCTGAAAGCTACCCTGGTTGCAGTGGTGGTGGGGAGGTTTGGGCTCCCGGGTGGAGTAGACACAAAATCCTCTGACATGATTGATCAATTTGATACTTTGGCAACCTGCAAGATAAGATGACCATCAGTAAATGTATTAGAACATGACTTTTATTCCACACTTCAGAGATTTTGTTTACCACCGCATCACATCTATTCCTAGAGGAATGTTAGCCTTAGTTAAACCTGGAAAAGATGTATACATCAAAATAACTTAGAATTTTACCATTTACCCGAGCCACCGGGGAATTCTATCTGCACATGATGAACTGAGACAACGACCACAGAGGGGCCTAGGTCCAGAGTCCAGAAACTACCAACTACAAAATAAGACCAGAAATGACCCGTTGTTTGGCTGACATGGGGTATGACATTGTCATGCAGTAATGGGAGTAATGCCATTTATGTTGACAACTGTCCAAATGAGTGCAGAGGCAGACGCCACTTGGGTTAAACTTAAATGGTCACGCATGGGAAACTTAACCTGCCATTAAGAGCATCCTGATAGAGGAGAGAGAAAACCACCATGGTCAAAACCAGCAAGGAGCCAAGTCAGAACCAGGCAGTATTCTTCCATGTGGGCAAGCTCACAAATTCAGGAAAACATGGACAAGGGTGCGGTGAGCTCAACACGATACCTGAAGGATATACACCAAAAATATAGTAAAATATAAAGGGCCGAGGGTTGAAACATATATACACAATTTACAAACATTTACATAATATACAAAAGAACTACAGAGCATTCGTAAGTGAGGTTTCCTACAAGCATTCGTTAGTTACCAAATAACTTCAAAAGATATGCCAGGGTTAGAAGTACTTCATCTACTTATATTTTATGCCAAACATTCAAAACATCAACCATGCTCTAACATGCTACACTAAATACTGAATAAACATAGAACTAGTAGTTCATACTTATCCAATAGCGAGAGAAAATAAGGTCGTTAATCTACTTAAAACATTAGATCAAGGGACATAAGGAACATACAGCACAAAAAGAACGTTAATCAAGAGATTAGAATGCTAACAATGTCATTGAGAGAATCCTTCCTTCTTCATTAACATGTTTCCAGCCAGCACTGGTGCATTTAATAATGGCGTCTCTAAGGGAGCATCTAACTACTAAGAGCTTCTAACAACTAAGGAGCATTAAGCTCTGCGACTAAGAACTAAAAAACTGAAAATGTTATGGCTATGGACTGCAAAATCATCAATTTTGCCGACCCTTGGAATTAGGTCAGACTTATTATTTATACACAAGTTTTCCCTAAAATTAACCTAACTTACTTTACACTTAAACAATATAATACAATTTCTGATGGTTGGTACTACCTGCACCACAGAAAAAAGACTTTGAGATGGAAAAGGTCTGACATGTCAAAAGAATAAGACAAGAAAGGAGGAGTTGAAGAATCAGCCTCAAGAAGAGAGCCGGAGGGATAAAAGAAGAAATCTGATCCCTCAAGGATCGAGACTACATGCCTCATCAATGTGAAAATGGCTCACTATCTCTGATGCGCTAGGTGTTATGTTGGAGCGGTGCCTTGGGAAGACCATCTGTGAGAATCACCCTCTGAGCTAACGTGCCTTGTTGTAGTTACCTACTTTCTGACACCTTCATTAACTATCTGATAGTGACCGGTCGGCTCCGAGAATCAAGTCCCTGAAAGAATACAAAATTGTGGGATCCAGAACCCCGAGATCCAAAAGCTTGTGCTCCCAAAGAATGAATAAATACAAATTACATCTTCTAGTGATCATCTTCAGAACACAGAGAATTTTATTGTTCCTTAATATCTTTGAAGGTTTCCAAGAATTGGGCGATTCCATCCTCATCAATATCCTTGAGGCCGGCCCGACGATACTTGGCCACCTCCACCTACTCGCCCAGATCTGGAACATTTGCTTTAAATTTTTTGGCCATCTTTGCCATGTCATGACCTTGGAGCACCATGCGAGTTATCTGTGTCATTTTTGCTCCATCTATCCCCTCTAGGGATCTATACTGAGATTCCATTAGCTCGTCAAATTTACCCACGACGTATTCCTCTGGAGTACATATTTCAGTACTAAAAGGATCTACTCTGGAGACCTTTGAAATGAATGCCTTGTATAAATTAAAAGAATATTGAACCTCTTGAACTTTGTCTCATAGGCCCCCTACCATTTGCTTGATTACCTCCAATGTGAGGTCAAGTTTAGAGTGCTAGGTCCGAACAAAGTCAAAAGACTCCTCTCCCAAAATTCCAGCCTCAGAGACAACTTCTTCTCTGATACCAATGAGCTCTGCCAACTCAGCCTTCTATGCTTCATAATTTTCAATGTCTCCCTCCCAGATGGAGACAGTAGTTTCAGCCTGGTGTAGGGTATTGTTGGCCGCATATAAGTCAGGGAGTATGGATACTAAGAAATTTCAAACATTTCCCACCTATTCGGTAACCCACTCATCAACTAACTGGGCCTTTCTCTTCATAGCCCGTAGTAAATCTATGTCACCCTGAGGGAGCGGTGCCCCGGATGTGGAGACTTCTGGGGAAATGGTAGTAATGGGCTATGCAAGATCTGTCAGTAGCCCCATGAGGTTTGCATTCTTTTCCTTTTCCGCCCTGAATTTTTGGGCCTCCTTTTCATAGCGGGCCTCTGCCCCCTTGGCCGCTTCTTTTAATAGGTCCAGTTTGCCCTGTTTCCCTCTCTTTCCTAGAGATATTTCAGTGATGGCGTATTCATCGACCTTTGTCATTGCTTCATCTGTGTCTGGGGAAGGTGTTGTGATCATCACAACTGTATCTCTGCTCGGCCCAGTCCAAAGAGTATGGATTGTCTGGGATTTCTTGGCCTTGGGAGGATTTTGCGCCTATACCCTCATCTCCATCAAGGAGAGATGGACCTTGGGTGTTACTGGGGCCTTCCTGTTCTGGGACTCCACTAACCATTTTGGTGGTAGGGGTGACCTTTCAGCCATATTTTGTTCCTGTAGTTCCCCTCCAGGGTTTTTTTGTGTCTCCCTGGTATTCTGAGACATCTTTGACTCCTTTCTTGCATTCTCAGGCTCACTGGAAATATTTATCTTAGTAGTACTTGTATCATTTGTCCTGGTGTCTGCACCCTTAACATCGTTTGGATCAACGCCTGTTTCTCTGAGGTTATGCTCCCCACCTTCCTATTGTTCTTTGTTAGCCTCTTCTACTGGAATATTTTCTCCTATTGGTGCATTTTTTGGAGGTGGTGGAGGTAATGGGCCAACATTCAGCGTTTGGGTTGCTGTATTTACCTCACCAAATGTTACCCTTGGAGGCAGCGTTTGGAGCATGGCAATTGGTGTTACGGTTGATCCTGTGAGTCCAATTTTCCCAACCGATGTCATTTGCTTGTCCTATGTTTCCTTTCTCTTTGTGGTCCCTAAAATCTATATCTCTGGGACATCGGAGATGTCTACCTGTTCTTTTTCTTTTTGTTCTTTTACATGAGCTTTCTTCTCTTGGGCAGCTTCTTGTTTCGGGACTTCTTCTTCCTGTGCGGCGATCTCTTCCACCGACTTTATGATATCTCCTTGCATATTCCCAAATTCATCAGTCCCAAATACATCATCAAATTCATGTGGAGGGGAGGTCTCTAGGATATCTTTGGGTCTTATGTCTAGCTCCGAGGAGCCAGAAGAAACAATTTGTATTTCTTGGATGCTTGGCATCCCAAGTTCTGGCTCCACCTTTGGCTGAGGGTTAGTCTTCTTTTTCTTTCTCCTAGTTATCGAAGGGGGCCCTAGATCTATCATAGCTGCCTTCTCCTCCTCCACCCATGTCCCTATTGCTCAAACCATCAATGCTACTAGTGAAGGGGAAGAGGGAGTGCAGACAAGTCCAGTCATGCGTGCTGGGGTGGCTAGCCGGGTGATCAATTTTTCTTTCATCTGCTGGGTGGTTGCCAGTGTCTTGCAATTGCTCCAATGTGGGGGTCATATATGGGGTTTGTGACTGGGTCCCAATTATCCTTTTTCCTCTATCCTCCCCTTGCGAGGAGGTTCTGGCCCTAGAATTTGAGCCCCGCACAAACGGGCCAACTTTACGTGTGCTTCTTGGACATGCCTTCTTGAAATATGCGTGGCTGCGGTCAACCATGTCATGGGTAGGATCCTAAATTGTTGGTCCTTCCTGGGAATCCCAGTCTATTGGAGGGAGATTCATTTTTTCTACTCCGTTTTCTTTATATTGGGGGTCTTCAGTACACCCAGTATCTGAGAAGTCAGCCGGGAACTTCTGAAGTTTAAGCCTTTTCATCATCCTCGTTATCGTCTGGAGGAAATGCCGATTCTAGACTTTGAAATCATCTTGATAGTCCTCCCAAAATTCCTACATGTGAAGCTCATGAGTAGGGGTATTTCAAGGAAGTGCCAATGCTATTTTTCCCAGCGGATCAAAGTTATTCCACTCTAAGTAGAACTCTGCCAACCCCAGACTTTTGAGTTTGTTATCGGCCTCCTTGGCCACTGCTAAGCTGCAGTTGTAATTCCCACAAATGATCAGGAATGGGACATTGGTGACCTTCTTCACCATGAAGAGGGCATGCAGCTCTAATATCTTTCAATGAAATTCCAAAAGAACTATCTTATTCCCACAATGTTTGGGCAATAAGTAGGGTTTCCCAGAGAAGCGGGTCACCCAAATGTATGTATGTTGGCAGAATTGAATGTAATAATGGTCGTAAGAGCTGACCAAATTCATCGCCTCCTTAGAGAGCCAGTATCTAGCCTCCCGATTAGGTGTGAGGAGGTTGTAGTAAATGAAGGCATCATTTACTCGACAGAAGCTGAGGAAACTAGCCTCCCATTGGAGCTGTGGGAAATAATCCCAAGGAGCATTCTGACCAGGGCCAACCCTGAGTACTCCAACTATTAATAACCCATTTGTGATGGGACATTGTTGTGCCAGTGCCCACAAAACATAAGATGTCATATAGAACTTGGGGGATCAGAGGACCTGGAGGAGCTGAGAATCAATATGATTGGCAATGATGGTGGCCCAATCAAAGTATTGCTTGCCGAAAGAGATGTCGAGTAGGAAGTAGTACATCCATGTCGAGAATTCCTGGGCATGGGGCTATCCAAAGATCCTATATAATTCTATGATCCCCATCTGTATACTTAACTTGAATTATATTTGGGGGATCTCCAGCTTCATCCTTTTGGAGTCTTTCTTTGGCGTCTTCAGCCAGTTGTTGTTGAGATATTGTCAGGTCGGGAGCTCCAAATTCTGAAATTCCTCCAAGGCCAAAGACTGAGTGAGGATTGTTTCATCATCAAACTGGGGGATCCCCAGTCCCATCTGAAAGGTTGCGGCATCCAGAGACACCATGGGGTTGGGTATCTGGTTGGAAATGGGGAAGCCAGCATGACAGCCCGGATGACTGAATTGTAGTGCTCTGCTAGGGTGGGGATGAGCTTTGGGGCTTGCATGGAGCACAGGAAGAAAGCAGCCTTCAAAATCTTGGAGTTGCCCACATTGATGGCCAATGGGTCTCTGGCAGTGTGTTGCATATACATCATCTTTACCAGGGCCTGCATCTCAGCCCACATCCCAACACTTGTGTCGATGATCCATTTATTCTTAGACTCCACCTTCAACCACTGAATAGTATTATCATTAATATATTTCAGGGTCAATGGGAGTTTTTCCAAATTTTTCTCAATTTTTGACCTGATTTCTACCTTGGTTGTAGTGGTGGTGGGGAGGTCTGGGCTCCTAGGTGGAGTAGACGCAAAAGCCTCTAACATGATTGATCAATTTGATAATTTGGCAACCTGTAAGACAAGATGACTGTCAGTACATGTATTAGAACATGAATTTTATTCTAGACTTTGGAGATTTTGTTTACCACCACATCACATCTATTCCTGGAGGAATGTTATCCTTAGTTAAACTCGAAAAAGACCTATACATCAAAATAAATTAGAATTTTACCATTTACCTGGGCCACCAGGGAATTCTATCTTCACATGATGAACTAAGACAACAACCACAGAGGGACCTAGGTCCAGAGTCTGGAAACTACCAACTACAAAACAAGACTAGAAATGAGTCATTGTTTGGCTAACATGGGGTATGATGTTGTCATGCAGTAATGGGAGTAATGGCATTTATGTTGACAACTATTCGAACAAGCGCAGAGGCGGATGCCACTTGGGTTAAACTTAAACGGTCATGCGTGGGAAACTTAACCCACCATTAAGAGTGTCCTAACAGAGGAGAGAGAAAACCACCATGGTTGAAACCAGCAAGGAGTTGAGTCTGAACCAGGCTGTATTCTTCCATGTGGGAGAGCTCACAAATTCAAGAAAACATGGATAAGGGTGCGGTGAGTTCAACACAATACCGAAAGGATATACACCAAAAATATAGTAAAATACAGAGGGTCAAGGGCTGAAACATATATACACATAATTTACAGATATTTACATAATATACAAAAGAACTACAGAGCGTTCAGCACACAGGAGGCCAGCGTAAATTACAACTGCACAAAGGGTGGACAACCCTCTGCTAGTGCCAACCCACCAATGGGAGGTCACAAAAAACAAAGCCAGAGATGAAAACCATAAACGGAACCATAAACAAACAAGCAACAAAAAGGAAACAAAACCCTAAAAAGCAAACAAGAATCGAAAAACCAGAAACCAAAGAGAAAAAGTTGAAGGCTTACCTGGAACGCGAGAAATGCAGGAAGGACAAATGTTGAAATGTTTTGTGACAAGTTAACCTTAAAAACTACCATGAGCATGCACTGTAAACCATTGGTAAACTTCCACTAAACACCGGGAGCAAAATCTTGTTTAATCGCCTCAATTCACCTTAATCACTCAGAATGCTCTAAGTGTTTGATCACGGTAAATGTGAAAATGATAGGTAACTTCTATTTATACCCTTAGGGTAAAAATGTGTTGCGTTGCATTCCTTCTGCAAACCCTAGAACCTGCAAAATTCCATACTTTGGGCCCGGGGATTCCATGCAATCATATCTTTTCGTGAAAGAAGACATAATGGCAGACAATCTTGAATTCCAAAATCTGGCTCTGGAAGAGAAAAACAAACTCAGGGCCCAGGTCCCAAAGACACGAGAAGACACCAGAAAAAGAAAGACACCCTCATGGAAGAAAATCCCAGAGGGAAAACAAAGAAAACAAGGCAAGAGAAAAGCAAAAAAAGGGGGGACCCAACATTTTGCCTACAAAATATAGGGACGGGTATGCAGGGCATAACAAATGGAAACTATCTAGGACAGATGCCTTTGTGAATTCGAGAGTCTTAGAGTCACTAGTTAGCAAGACTGGAATAAATCTTTACATGGAGCATCGTGCTTGCAAAGCGCAAGGTGTCTGAGAAAATCTAGTTCATCAATGATTCAATCCTTGGTCTTTCATCAATTGTTAAGTGTGTGATTTGAAAGAAAACCAAGCCAATGACCTCCGGGAGAAGCAGAGAAGAGGCACTAAGTAAGTCAAACCAAAATAATCATATCTCGCGTGTTTCGCCCAGATACCAGAATTTCTCCATTCTTCAGTTTGTTCTTTTCCTTTTCTTTTCTGGGTGGGAAGGCGATACTTCTTTCACCATTAACCTTGAGCTTAGCTAATTTTAATGGTGGTGCTTCTTTCACCTTTCCACCCACTTTAAATTGCAAAACAGAAGGGAAAATTCTAGACCCGGGATACTTTAATGGTTTTTAGACTTGCTCAACAAATCAGTGCAGCCGATCTGCCCTCAGTATGTCCGATCACTTGTTCTTTTGGTTTTTATTTAACTGATTTCTGGACTGTCGAGAGTGAATCAAATGAAGATTACCTATAACCTTTTACCATACCTACAAAATAACTCTGGAGCATGGACCAATTCCACCATGCTAACAATAGATTCCAAATTTGTCAAAATGCAAAAGGTACCGTTCCAGAGACCAGATGTTATGCGAAGCATACCGGTCTACAAAAGAGAGGGAAAAACACTGCGAACTAGGGGAAAACAAAACAAAACAAAAACAAAATAGAAAAGGAAGTAGTCTCGAAGGATGGCCGACAAACTATTTACAAGGACAGGGTACCCCAAACAGAGCACTGAGAAAGATATTTACAAGCGAGAACTTTACATAGAATACAACCCTGGACAAACTTATCACATAACTTACTCAAACTAGTGCTTGAAAAACTATCCATTGACAGGAAATGGGACGACTTCTCCGGTCATGGTGTTGAGGTGATAAGTGCTTTCCTTGCAGATCTCAAATATCAAATATGGTCCAAGCCAGAGCCGCTAAAATTTAGTATGTTTTCCCTTCTTTTCCCGGGCCTTGTCCCACAAGAGGACCAAGTCTAAAATCTGAAAGTCCTTGTATTGGGCTATTCTATAAAACCATTGTCTTACTACTTCTTGGTGACGCGCAAAATGTTCAAGGGTTGTGTCTCTTTGTTCTTCCATCCGCACCAGATTTAGGAGCCAAACCTCCATGATATTGTCCCGATTACTAAATTCCTGCATGAATTATAAAATCGGGACACCATAGGGGTGCTACTATGGGACTTACTGTGCCCAAGCATGCTTGCTTTGTGTTTATTTTCTTAGAGGGTATTGATGTGTTAGGTAGCAGCAACGAGGCAAGGTCCACACTCTAATTCTGAATGTTTCTGATAATGCACCCAGCACCATGTGCCGAACAAGAGTGTAGCGGGGGTTGTTGTGCTCCCTTGTGAGTCAACCTCGCCCCTTAGTTTTTTGTCTAGGTCATGGGTTCTCTAGGAGATTATGGAATCTTCCCCGGGAGTGAAATCAAATGTCAAGATTTCTAGGGGTCGGTACACCCCAGGGGAAGTCTCAGAGAAGAGGACTTCATTTACCCTCCCGGCTTTGGTGAGGGCTTGCTTCATCCTGGGTTCACTTTCTACATGGATCTGATTAGATTCTCCCTCCCAGGGGAGCCACAAGTGGGAAAAGTCAGTAGAGTAATACTCGTTGAGGGACTTAGACCAATTTTGACTTAGTAACATCCCATAAGTCTGTGGGATGTCCACCACTTGGATGTCAATTATGCTCGCTATCCTGGGGTCTTGGATGAGCTAAATCTAGATGCTCTTTAGCTCACCTACCATTTTTATAGCAGTCTTGTCTAGTTGGACTACTGCATCGTTAGAGGGAGTAGGATACAATCCAAGCCTCTAGCATATGGATAAGGGCATGACGTTGCCAAAGGATCCAGAATCTACCAAGCAATTGTAAAGGTTCTTCCCATGTATGTTTAAGCCTAGTAAGATGGGAGGATCCTTAGTGTTTCACTGAAAGATAGCCGCGTTGGTGTCATCAAAGGTGACAGTCTTGGGTGGGCGACTGACAGTTTCTAGGTTTCCCAAGAGCTTCAGAAGAGACTTCCTCTACCCGGGACAGTTCAACAAAACCTCCATCAAGGTCATGGAGGTGGTAGTTTGTTCTAATGCCTTTGTGGTTTCAAACCTCCCTCCAGGGAATTGTTGGCTCCCCTCAGTAGGGTCCTTATCTTGATTAGAGCTAGACCCTTCCAGTGGGAAGGGGTAATCAAGTGTGTTATCCTAGGGAGGGGTATCTTTGGGAGGTGTGGGCGTGTAAACTAGTCCTTTACCAACCTGACTCCGGGTGTTGTAGGGAGTCCGTGGGTTGGTGAAGGCATTGGCCTCAAAGGCCAGAATAGATTCATCAAAGAACCCTTGCAGATTGGGCTCTTCTTTGTCTTCCTTGTCTGTCCCAAAGAAGATGGTCTCATAGGTAAAGGCACTATGAGTGGGCTCTTGCGTAGACTTTTCCCAGGGTGGTGGATAAGTAGATTATTGCCTATCTGAATGGTAGATCAAGATGACCTTTTCTAGGGTGGCACAGTTCACCTCGGAATGAGAGTCGGTGTTGTGCAATCTACACCAGTTAGTTATCGGGTAGAAGTCTACAAACTATGCAGGATAGATGGGTCCAGCGCTACCCTGATTGGTGTTTTGGTTTGGAGGAGGACCTCTGGTATTAGCGTTGTTGTTCCATTTCTTTTGGCTGGGCTGAGGCCCATTATTGTAATTTCTTCCTATGGTATTGGTATTTAGTTGGTCGGAGAAGATGTTCCCTCTTTGGGAATTGGATTTGTGGGGCGCAAAGGACCCCGCCTTCAGCTGTCCCATGTCCACAGTTAGTGAGGACAATAATTGTCAGAGGGATTCAACCTTAGCGGTCAGCTGGGTATTCGCGTCACAATGTGACGGTTGTTGTTGTTGATTCCCAAGAAAAGCAAGAGCATTTTCAGGAAGTTGAGGGTGAAAATCCTCCAACCGCAGATGACTGAAAGAAAGGCACTCTTGAAGGTTACGTCTGTGGTTGTTTCATTTACTACGGTTGGTTCCAGGGAAAGGATTCCAGACCCGGTGTTGTCTGAACTTGATATGGGTATATATACCAGGCCTGCTGGTCTATCGGTGGTGGTCGGGTCGCAACCATCGCATAGGCACCCATTTCCTGATTGGGTTTATATCCACTGGCATAGGAAGTTCCACCGAGTACCATGTTGTAGGGTAAGTTTTGCCCAATCCCGCTCGGGGCTTTGTTCAAACCGCGGGACAACTCCAAGGCTAGGTTGTAAACCTTCACCAAGGTATCCCGGTCACTGGGGGTGGTAGTTCTCCAAAGGAGAGTATCAACGAAAGGGTCCTTCATGTTCAGGTAAGTCTGGATGGTTACATCAGTGGATGGGATGAAAGGACCAGTGCACCGCTTCAAGGCACGTTGGAACCGGTGGTTAAATGTTGTGAGGGGTTCGTTCAGTTCCTTCCTAATGGAGATGAACTAGATGTGGGACCACACTGGGTCCATATGCACATGGAAGGTGGCCAAAAAGGCATCCTCTATCTCCTTCCAGCTGTTGATTGAGTTAGTGGGTAGGTTGAGGTACCAGTTCAGCTCATTCTGTCCCAAGGATAGATGGAACATCCGATCGCAACATCTTCGTGTTGGATACATAAGGAAAATTGCAAGGGACATAAGGAACATAAAGCACAAAAAGAACATTAATCAAGAGATTAGAATGCTAACAATGTCATTGAGAGAATCCTTCCTTCTTCATTAACATGTTTCCAGCCAGCAGTGGTGCATACAATAATGGTACGGCTATGGATTGCAAAATCATCAATTTCATCGACCCTTCGAATGAGGTCAAACTTATAATTTATACACAATTTTTCCCTAAAACTAACCTAACTTACTTTACACTTAAACAATATAATACAATTTTTGGTGCCCATTACTACCTGCACCACTCTACAAAGACTTTGAGACAGAAAAGTGCTGACATGTCAGAAGGATAAGACAAGAAAGGAGGAGTGGAAGAATTGGCCTCGAGAAGAGAGCTGGAGGGAGAAAAGAAGAAATCTGATCCCCCGAGGATCGAGGCTACATGCCTCATCAATGTGAAAATGGCTCACTGTCTCTGATGTGCCAGGTGTTATGTTGGAGTGGCACCTTGGGAAGACCATCTGTTAGAATCACCCTCTGAGCCTACATGCCTTATTGTGGTTACCTACTTTTTGACACCTTCATTAACTATCTGATAGTGATCGGTTAGCTCCAGGAACCTGGACGCGAGTCGCTGAAAGAATACAAAATTATGGGATTTGGAAGCTTGCACTCCCAAAGAATGAATAAATAAAAAATACATCTTCTGGTGATCATCTCTGGAACCCATATTTTTTATTATTCCTTAGTATCTTTGAAGGTTTATAGGAGTCAAGCGATTCCATCCTCGTCAATATCCTTGAGGTCAGCCTGAAGATACCCTGCCACCTCCACCTGCTCGCCCAGATTTGAAACATTTACTTTAAATTATGTGGCCATCTTTGTCGCGTCGTGACCTTGGAGCACCATGCGAGTTATCCATATCATTTTTGCTCCATCTATCCCCTCTAAGGATCTATACCAAGATTCCATTAGCTTGTCGAATTTTCCCATGATGTATTCCTTTGGAGTACATGTTTCAGTACTAAAAGGATCAACTCCGGAGACCTTCAAAATGAATGACTTGTATAAATTAAAATAATATTGAACCTCTTGAACTTTGTCGTGCAGGGCCCCTACCAGTTTCTTGATTACCTCCAATGTGAGGTCAAATCTGGAGTGCTGGGTTTGGACAAAGTCAAAAGACTCCTCTCCCAAAATTCTGCCCTCGGAGACAACTTCTTCTCCGATACCAATGAGCTCTGCCAACTCAGCCTTCCATGGTTCATAATTTTCAATGTCTCCCTCCCAGATGGAGACAGTAGTTTTGGCCTGGTGTAGGGTATTTCTGGCTATATATAAGTCTAGGAGTGTGGATACTAAGAAATGTCAGATGTTTCCCACCTGCTCGGTAACCCACTCATCAACTGCTTAGGCCTTTCTCTTCATAGCCCGTAGTGAATCTATGTCAACCCGGGGGAGCGGTGCCCCGAATGTGGAGACTTTAAGGGAAATGAAAGTAATGGGCTGCACAAGCTCTATTAGTAGCCCCATGAGGTTTTCATTCTTTTTCTTTTCCACCCTGAATTTATGGGCCTCCTTTTCATAGCGGGCCTTTACTACCTTGCCCGCTTCTTTTAACAGGTCCAGTTCACCCTGTTTCCCTCTCTTTCCTAGAGATATTTTGGTGATGGCATATTCATCAGCCTTTGTCGTTGCTTCATATGCATCTAGGGAAGGTGTTGCAATCACCACAACTGTATCTCCACCCGGCCCAGTCTGAAGAGTATGGACTGTCTGGGATTTCTTGGCCTTGGGAGGATTCTGCGCCTGTGCCATCATCTCCATCAAGGAGAGATGGGCCTTGGGTGTTACCGGTGCCTTCCTCTTTCAGGACTCCACTAACCATTATGGTGGTAGGGGTGGCCTTGCAACCAGATTTTGTTCCTGTAGTTCCCCTTCGGGATTTTGTTGTGTCTCCCCGGTATTCTAAGCTGTCTCTAACTCCTTTCCTGCATTCTCGGGCTCACCAACAATATTTATCTCAGTAGTACTTGTATCATTTGTCTTCGTGTCTGCACCCTTAACATCATTTGGATCAATGCTTGTTTCTCAAGGTGGAGAGGTGGTGGAGGTAGTGGGCCAAGATTCAGCATTTGGGCCACTGTGATTACCTCACCAAATTTTACCCTTGGAGGCGGCGTTTGGAGCATCGCAGTTGGGGTTACGGTTGATCTCGTGGGTTCGGTTTCCCCAACTGATGTCATTTTCTCATCTTGTGTTTGAATTCTCTTTGTGGTCCATGCAATATGTATCTCTAGGATGTCAGAGATCTCTACCTGTTCTTGTTCTTTTTGTTCTTCTACTCGGGCTTCCTGCTCTTGGGCAGCTTACATTTTCGGGACTTCTTCCTGTGCAACGATCTCTTCCACTGACTTTGTGATATCTCCCTGCAGATTCCCAAATTCATTAGTCCCAAATACATCATCAAATTCATGTGGAGGGGAGGTCTCTAGGATATCTTCGGGTCTTGTGTCCAGCTCCGTGGAGCCGGAAGAAACAATTTGTATTTCTTGGATGCTTGGCATCCCAAGTTCTGGCTCCACCTTTGGCTGGGGGTTAGTCTTTTTTTTCTTTCTCCTAGTTATCAAAGGGGGCCCTACATCTATCATAGTTTCCCACTCCTCCTCCACCCTGGTCCCTATTGCTCAGACCATCAATGTTGCTAGTGAAGGGGAAGAGGGAGGGCGGACAAGTCCGGTCATGTGTGCCGGGGTGGCTAGCCGGGTGATCAAATTTTCTTTCATCTGCTGGGTGGCTGGTAGTGTCTCTTGCACTTTCTCCATTGTGGGGGTCACAGATGGGGTTTGCGACGGGGTCCCCATTATCCTTTTTCCTCTATCCTCCCCTTGCGAGGAGGTTCCGGCCCCAGAAGTTGAGCCCCGCACAAATGGGCCAACTTTACGTGTGCTTCTTGGGCATGCCTTCTTGAAATATGCGTAGCTGTGTTTGACCACATCGTGGGTAAGATCCTCAATTATTGGTCCTTCCTGGGCATCCTATTCTACTAGAGGGAGAGCCATTTTATCTACTCCCTTTTCTTTATATTGGGGGTCTTTAGTAGACCCAGTATCCGAGAAGTCATCCAGGAAATTTTGAAGTTTAAGAGTTTTCATCATCCCCATTGTCATCCGGAGGAAATGTCGATTCCAAACTTTGAAATCATCTTAACATTCCTCCCAAAATTCCTCCATGTGAAAGTCATGAGTAGGGGAAATTCGAGGAAGTGCCAGTGCTATTTTGCCCAGCATGTTAAAGTTATTCCGCTCTGAGTAGAACTCTGCCAGCCCCTGACTTTTGAGTTTGCTATCGGCCTCCTTGGTAAATGCTAAGATGCAGGTGTAATTCCCACAAATGGCCAAGAATGGGACATTGGTAACCTTCTTCACCGTGAAGAGGGCATGCAGCTCTAAGATCTACCAGCAAAATTCCATAAGAACTATCTTATTCCCAGAATGTTTGGGCAATAAGTAGGGTTTCCTGAAGAAGCTGGTCACCCGAATGTATGTATGTTGGCGGAACTGAATGTAATAATGGCCATAAGAGCTAACCAAATTCATTGCCTCCTTAGAGAGCCGGTATCTGGCATCTCGAGTAGGTGTGAGGAGGTTGTAGTAAATGAAGACATCATTTACTTGGTAGAAGCTGAGGAAACTAGCCTCCCATTGGACCTGTGGGAAATAATCCCAGGGAGCATTCTGACCAAGGTCAATCCCAAGTACTCCAGTTGTTAATAACCCATTTGTGATGGGACGTTGTTGTGCCAGTGCCCACAAAACATAAGACGTCATATAGAACTTGGGGGACCAGAGGACCTGGAGGAGCTGAGAATCAACATGATTGGCAATGATGGTGGCCCAATCAAAGTACTGCCTGCCAGAAGAGATGTCGAGTAGGAAGTAGTACATCCATGCTGAGAATTTCTAGGCATGGGGCTATCCAAAGATCCTACATAATGCTATGATCCCCATCTGTATACTTTCCTTGAATTATGTTTGGGGGATCTCTAGCTTCATCCTTTTGGAATCTTTCTTTGGCATCTTCAGCCAGTTGTTGTTGAGGTATTACCGGGCCGGGAGCTCCAGCTTTTGAAATTCCTCCAAGGCTAAAGACTGAGTGAGGATCACTGCATCATTGAACTGGGGGATCCCCAGTCCCATCTGAAAGGTCACAGCGTACAGAGACACCATGGGGGTTGGGTATCCGATTAGAACTGGGGAAGCCAACATGATAGCCTGGACAACTGAATTGTA
Organism: Thuja plicata; assembly: GCA_018584345.1. Classification (NCBI taxonomy): domain Eukaryota; kingdom Viridiplantae; phylum Streptophyta; class Pinopsida; order Cupressales; family Cupressaceae; genus Thuja; species Thuja plicata. Next base: position 2,561,059 of record MU225772.1, on the reverse strand, counting down.
GTGCTCTTCTAGGGTGAGGATGAGCTCTGGGGCTTGCACAGAGCACAGGAAGCAAGTAGCCTTCAAAATCCTAAAGTTGCCCACATTGATGGCCAATGGGTCTCTGATAGTGTGTTGTATATACATCATCTTAACCAGGGCCTGCATCTCGGCCCACATCCCAACACTTGTGTCGGTGATCCATTTATTCTTAGACTCCACCTTCGACCACTGAATAGTATCCTCCTTAATATATTTCATGGTCAATGGGAGTTTTTCCAAAGTTTTCTCAATTTTTTACCTGACTGCTGCCCTGGTTGCAATGGTGGTGGGGAGGTTTGGGCTCCCGGGTGGAGTAGATGCAGAAGCCTCTGACATGATTGATCAATTTAATGCTTTGGAAACCTACATGAGAAAACGATCGTCAGTACATGTATTAGAGCATGACTTTTATTCTGGACTTCAGAGATTTTGTTTACCACCGCATCACATCTATTCCTAGAGGAATGTTAGCCTTAGTTAAACCTGGAAAAGATGTATACCCGGGCCACCGGGGAATTCTATCTTCACATGATGAACAGGGACAACGACCACAGAGGGGCCTAGGTCCAAAGTCCAAAAACTACCAACTACAAAACAAGACCAGAAATGAGCCATTGTTTGGCTGACATGGGGTATGACATTGTCATGCAGTAATGGGAGTAATGACATTTATGTTGACAACTGTCTGAAGGAGTGCGGAGGTAGATGCCACTTGGGTTAAACTTAAATGGTCATGCATGGGAAATTAACCCGCCCTTAAGAGCATCCTGACAGAGGAGAGAGAAAACTACCATGGTCAAAACTAGCAAGGAGCCGAGTTTGAACAAGGTAGTATTCTTCCATGTGGGTGAGCTCACGAATTCAGGAAAACATGGACAAGGGTGCGGTGAGCTCAACATGATACTGGAAGGATATACACCAAAAATAGAGTAAAATATAGAGGGCCAAGGGCCAAAACATATATACATAATTTACAGACATTTACATAATATACAAAAGAACTAAAAAGCGTTTAGCACATAGGAGGCCAGCCTAAATTACAACTGCACAGAGGGCGGACAACCCTCTGCCACTACCAACCCACCAACGGGATGCAACCAAAAATAAAGCTAGAGATGAAAACCACAAACAGAACCAGAAACAAACAAGCAACAAAAAGGAAACAAAACCCCACTAAGCAAACAAGAACTAGAAAACTAGAAACCAGAGAGAAAAATCCGAAGGCTTACCTGGAACATGAAAAATGCGGGAAGGAGGAACACTAAAATTTTCTGCTACAAGCTAACCTTCAAAACCACCATGAGCACACATTGTAAACCACTGGTAAACTTTGACTAAACATTGGGAGCAAAATCTTGTTTAATCGTCTTAATTCACCTTAATCGCTCAGAATGCTCTAAGTGTTTGATCGCGGTAAATGTGAAAATGATAGGTAAATTCCATTTATACCCTTAGGGTAAAAATGTGTTGCGTTGCATTCCTTCCACAAACCCCAAAACCTACAAACTTTTAGACTTCAGGCCTGGGAATTCCATGCAACCATATCTTTTCGTGAAAGAAGACATAATGGCAGACAATCTCAGACTCCAGAATTCGGCTCTGGTAGAGACAAACAAACTTTGGGATCAGGTCCCAGAGACACGAGAAGACACCAACAAAAGAAAGACACCCTCACGGAAGAAAAACCTGGAGGGAAAACAAAGAAAACAAGGCAAGAGAAAAGAAAAAAAAAGGGGGACCCAACATTTTGCCTACAAAATGTAGGGACGGGTATGCAGAGCATAACACTTATATGCATTACTGAAAGCATAGCCTTTGATTCATTGGTTCTTTGAAGTCTTTGGCAGTATCTTCATGACCATACAGATTATATCAAGTTGACATGAATGATAATACAATATATTAGCTAATTTAATGCCTTGCATTATCATCAACTTAACATCTTCAAACATTCAATCAGTTATAGTTCATCAATCTCTCCCTTTGGCATTGATGGAAACACACTACATTATCACACTATATTATTGCTAATACAATATGAAATATAACAGTTGAAGTTCATCAAACTACCAATCTTATGTACTATAACTGATACATATATCTGGTCCTCTGTAAGTTCATATAACTTATATTTGATTCTTGCAGCTTTCTTTTTGTCTTCAATCCCTTCACTGGATAGATGTAGAATCTTTCTTTCTCTGATGTGATGTGTTTTCCTTCTGTGTCAAACTCTCTCCC
>MU225772.1:2501078-2511327 GCA_018584345.1 Thuja plicata | reverse complement strand
ATATCACTTGTTTTAGTTACAAAACCTAGACCGCACTATGTCTCAAACACCTCATGGAGGACCTTACACAAGGTCTAAGGCTAGAACTCAACCTGATGAGTCATATATCAACCGTTTCCCCGCTTGGGACATAGAGCAAGAGAAAGATCCCTTCATGAACACCAGTTCTGCTCTATTCATTGAACAACCCCGCGAGGTAGCTTTTTTCCAAGATATCAAAGAAGAAGAACTTGAAGATGTGGAACAAGATGCTTACTCCACAAAATTAGTTGACGCTGTTGTAGAGAAGAACCCTAAATGTTACTTGTCCATGCTAATAAAGAAGGGAGTCAAACTCCCCGCTGAATTCAGTGTATCGATTATATGGCCTGAAAACCCTCTCGCAGGTCAAAACACTACTCACACTCCTCAGATACTACCTGTTGTGTCACAGATCTTTCCACCATTGGTTTTACCCACATCGACACAGACTGTATCCAATCAAGCCAATGACCCGACCCAGGCTAGCACATCTTCTACTCAAAGCATGACAGGCTCACAACTAAGTGCACCTATGGTCACTAGTATGCCTCTACCTTTGGTCTCATGGCCAGGACAATCAAGCTCTCATGCTATGCCTTCCATCCCACCAAACACCAACTATTCTGAAACTATGCCGTTGCTGCAATCAATTCACACCAGTCTTGGGATCAACACATCATGCCTGCAGGGATCCATCTCTGCACGAATGATTTATAGTCAAGGCCCGCCCAAGGCTACATCTTTGCCCATGCTCTAGTCAACTACACCAATCCAACCTCCGCAACAGCAACCCCAACTTCAGTTGCCTCAAAACCAACCCCCGCAATAGCAACCCCAACTTTAGTTGCCTCAGTTCCAACTCCCGCAACAACAACCCCATCTCCAGTTGCCTCAAATCCAACCTCAGTGATAACAACCCCAGCTTCAGTTGCCTCAAATCCAACCTCAGCAATAGAAACCCCAGTTTCAAACCCAACCTCAACAACAACAATATCTACCCCAGCATTATCAAACCCAATTTCAATCACAACAACAAACACATCAAAACCCACCATGGACTACTCATGTCCCTCCAGTTACAAATCACTTGGTGGGGAATCAATATCAAGTCCCTAGGATGAAATCCTATGTTCCTACTCAAGGGACATAGAGGCGCAGCCTCATACCCACCACGACACAAAGAAATGTCCACACGCACCAGCCTCAATATCAAACGGACATGCTAATGCAACAAATGCAAACCCTTCAAACCCAAATGATGGATATGCAAAATCAGGGGCAGACTAAATCCTATATCACGGAGGATTTATACCCATATCCCTTTGACCATTATCTTCACATGTCTTCATTCCCAAATCACTTCTCGGTACCAAAATTTGACAAGTATAGGGGCAGTACCAACCCTATTGAGCATATCCGAGAGTTTTTTGCTAGTCACGTCAAAGTTGCTCATGATGAGACATATCTAATGCGACTGTTCCCACAAAGTTTGGCTGGACCAGCAATGGAATGGTTCTCACATCTACCTCATGGCATTCAGTCTTGGGGAGAATTGGTTGAAAAGTTCATAGCTCATTTCCATCATAACATCGAGCGCAAGGTCAGCATCAAGGACCTTTACAATATCAAATAGAAAGATGAAGATTCTTTTGTGAAATTCCTACAGAGATGGAGGAATACGAAAAACCGTATAACATATGATGTGCCCGAACAAGACTTAATAGTCATGTTTGTTGACAATCTAATCCCATACATGTCATTCACAACTGAGTTACAATTAGCTCTGAACTTCACACAACTCATCGAAAGAGGAGTTCGTTGTGAGTAGAACTTAGTCAAATGAGGAATCCTTGCTAATCCCACACAAACAAATGTAAATAAGAATACAACTAAAAAAGTTAAGTGGTGGAACAAAAACAAAAATGTCACTAGTGATGGTGTCATTGATGTGAAGACAGTCAACTATGCACAACCCAAGGTGTCACTGCAAGGTGCACCTATGGAAAACCAAAAACCCACAGGGCCCACTCAACAAGCATACACCCAGAACCAACCTCCCCCTGTATAAGCAGCCGCTGTGTCAAATAGTCAACAACAGAATCAACGCAAACCGCGGTTTCAATTCCATCAAAGAGATTTCACACCATTGGGAGAGCCGATAGAATCAACTTTACGCAAGTTGATACAATCAAACACTATCACTCTCCCAGAAATTAGAGACTTTGAACAAGATGAAAACAAACCGAGGTGGTATAATGACAAAGATTTCTGTGAGTTTCATCGGGTGAAGGGGCACAAAATGGCCAACTGCTACCGATTGAAACATGCTATCCAAGATCTGATTGACACAGGGATCATCAATGTGACAAATACTCAAACCAAAGGGACAACTGATCACACTATATTCAACGATACCTTTTATGATCACAACAAGGGAAAATACTTCGGGTTTGGTGGACAAATGAAACAAGTTAACTATACATATGCCAACAGTGATAATGTCATCAATTGCCTCAATCCCTCAGATAACCATGTGGCTACAATCACTATCAGAGACCAAGGTAACAATTGTGCTGTAACAACGTGTCGTGCTAGAGTCATCTTGCAAGGAGTACCATCCTCAACTACTACATCAGCCAATCCTATAGCAAACTCAGATCCATAAATAAGCATAGTGGACCAACTAAAGCGCACACCTACCCAGATCTCCATGTTTGACTTATTGCGCATATCTCTGCATCATAAACTGGCACTTGACCAAGCACTTCAGAATACAGCTATCCCAAGGGACATAACACCCGAGAGTTTCCAATCAATGGTCAACCATATAGCAACTAACAAACATGCCACATTCACAAACTGTGATGTACTGCCACATAAAGCCCTGCATAATGATCCTCTACACTTACTTGTCCAGATCCACAAAAGCACTGTCCATAGGGTCCTTGTTGATGGTGGAGCTGGGTTAAACATTTGTACTCTAAATTTAATCAAGCAACTGGGCTATTCAGAATCAAGCATTGATGTCACAAGGAAGATAAATATCAGAGCCTATGATGAAGAGGAAAGGTCCTCTAAGGGTATTATCATTCTACCTGTTCGCATTGGTCCTGTGGTAAAAAACACACCCTTCCAAATCTTAGACCTCAAGTTGGGATACAACATGTTACTAGGGAGACCTTGGATACATGAAATGCAAGTTGTACCTTCGACATACCATCAATGCATCAAGTTTCCTCACCAAGGAGAGGAGATCATCATAGAGGGAGATCCCAATCCCTTCCAATATTGTAATGCAGTCCAAATCAGCATGGATAACTAGGTACCATCAAATCAAGATGCGAGCATCCCATCCTCTTCAGATTCAAATCCCAAGGATGTCACGTGAGCAACAGGAAAGATAGTCATTAAACAAGATGCAAGCATCTCATCATCTTCAAATGCAAATCTTAAAGATATCACATAGAAAGCCGGAAAGATATCCATCACAGATAAGGGCTGTGGTGAATACAGATATGAAGAAGCTTTTACCATCACGCACATGCCTCAAAGCCCAAGAACTCATGGCATGCCACAACCTGTTATTGTAACAGAAACTCCATAGCCTGTTCTATTCAGATGTCCACCCACAACCTTTGTCCGGTGGGGAGACATAGTAGAAGAAAATCCTTTTGAACAAGACATCAATACCTGGTTATACCAAGATTCCCCTGAGACAATTCGGCCTCCATTACCTTTTTCGAACTATGGTAACGGTTGCACAATGATACAAATATTTGGGTATGATGGTACAACTGGGCTGGGGGCAAGACAACAAGGCATATATGAATTGCCTCTCCCACCAACCCAGAGAAACACAAGAGGTTTGGGCTATGGACAAAAAAGCACTAGTCTTGTGATCCAATACATTCAAGTCAATCATGAGAAAATAGCAGAGATGCACTGGGGGCACAACGCAGAGCATGTCCTAATAAGCAACATATTAGCGTAGTTGTTGCTTGCTGAAGAGGGAACCACACAATCCCAAATAAACCTACACTTAGAAATCGACGATAACCAAGGAAGTGAGACATCAAACGAACATTCCATTGAGACTGACTCCCATGAGTATTAGTGGAGGTCCCTCCATGACTCTGAACCATCAATCCCCTATTATTCCCCTCGGGTCGACATTATCATAAATCTAGCAGACCTATTTGACCAATTGACCATCACCGAACAACCCTCTATAGACAAACATGTCATTTATCAAACCTCAAGTGGTGCGTCCACATCACATTCCAATTATGTAGGCACCATATCAGCAGTCCCATTCAGTCAACCAAAGCCAAACAGTAGTGAAAGTGTCTGTCTTGTACACCCTGAGCTTATAGAGTGGGATCAACAAGGGCCACCTAATCTAGATGTTTTTGAGAACGACGAGGCAATAGCTCATTTCATGAGACTGAGGAAAGGCATTCCATCAAGAGATCACAAGGCAGGATTCTCCTTTGACCTAGACAGGGAATCATATTTTGGGGAGGAAGCTCCTCTTTCCAGTCCACAAAAGAAAAAAGAACAAAAGAGTAAAAAGCTAAAAGAAGGCGTATCTTCTAGCAAAAACCTCTTTGAGGTGCTAGAAGATGGAAAGAGAGAACTCCTCCCCTTCATAGAGGAGAAGTCAGCACTACTAGCCAAAGAGACAGAGGAAATCAACTTGGGGGATGACAAGAACCCAAAGAACATCTACTTGGAAAAATCTCTCACCCCTCAGGAGAGAGAATAGTTCATCTGTTTATTCAAGGCAAGAATGATCAATTTCGCATGGTCTTACTCAGATATGCCAGGTTTAGATCCAGAGTTGGTGCTACACCATCTCCCATTGCTACCAAACGCCAAACCGGTCAAACATAAGCTAAGAAAGATGCACCCTCACGTTGCATTGCTAGTCAAGGCAGAACTGAAAAAAATCTTGGATGCTAAATTCATCAGACCTATACCATATGTGGACTGCATATCTAATTTGGTTCCAGTTACAAAGCATAGTGGTCAGATACGAATCTGCACAGACTTCCGGTATCTCAATATAGCATGTCCCAAAGATGAATTTCCCTTACCAGACATCGATATGATAGTGGACCTAACTGCAAGACACAAAATGCTATCACTTATGGATGGCTTCTTAGGTTACAATAAAATAAGGATAGCACTAGAGGACCAACACAAAATGGCTTTCACATGTCCTTGGGGAACATATTGTTCGAATGTCATGCCATTTGGTCTAAAGAATGCCGGAGCAACATATCAGAGGGCAATGACAACCATATTTCATGATCTCATCCACAAGAAAATGGAAGACTATGTGGATGACATACTAGCCAAATCAATACTTCAAAAGGATCATCTACAGGTTTTGGGACCCATCTTTGACAGGATGCAGGAATTCAAAGTCCGGCTAAACCCAAAAAAGTGTGCATTCGGTGTCATAGAAGGAAAATTACTTGGGGTTCATAGTATCACACAAAGGAATCAAAGTGGATCCAGCAAAGGTCAAAGAAATATTGGACATGCCTCCACCATCGAACCTGAGACAACTAAGAGGGTTACAAGGAAGGCTCCAATTGATCAGACGCTTCATAGCTCAATTGGCAAACAAGTGCCACCCATTCCAACATCTATTGCATAAAGACATCAAGTTCATATGGACAGAGCAATGTGAAAAATCATTTTAGATATTCAAAGACTACCTTCTTAAATATCCTATATTGGTACCACCAGTACAAGGTAGACCATTGCTTCTATATATCTCAGCGATGAAATCAACATTAGGTGTCCTCTTGGCACAACATGATGATGCAGGAAAAGAGAGGGTCGTCTACTATCTAAGCATGACTTTGGTTGGACATGAGCTAAACTATAAGCCCATTGAGAAGTCATGCCTGGTAGTTGTTTTCACTTCCCAGAAGCTTAGACACTACATGTTGACTCACCAAACAAAATTGGTCGCACATATTGATCCTCTCAAATACCTATTAAGCAAAGCAGTGCTCATGGGAAGACTGGCAAAGTGGGTAATGATCTTAAGCGAGTTCAACATTGAGTACATAGACAGAAAAGCTATCAAAGGACAAGTGATAGTAGATCAACTAGCAGAGGCACCAATTCAAGACCACCAGCCTATTGTTTTAGATTTTCCTGATGAATCTATAATGACACTACAACTGACAATCGAGGTATGGAAACTTTATTTTGATGGATCATGTACAAACCATGGTGTAGGGGCAGGGATAGTTCTTATCACTCCAGATCATGATACAATTCCAAAGTCTTTCAGACTTAACTTCCAATGCACCAATAATATAGCAGAATATGAAGCACTGGTAATTGGTTTAAAGATAGCCATTCAATGGAGAATCAAGAACCTGAAAGTCTTTGGCGATTCGCAGTTAGTCATTAGTCAAGTCAACAATGATTATATGACCAAAGATGAGAATCTCATACCATACAGAGCACAATTGGAATGACTGTGCACCAAGTTCCATTACATTCTCTTCGAGCAAGTCCCTAGAGCACAAAACAAGGCTACATATGTGATGGCTACCATAGCATCACTGATTGATATGCCAGGTAATGATACCAAATTCTAGTTTCTAGTGGAGCAACTCTTGGTACCATCACATCAGGCATCTATCACAAAATTAGCGTGTGTCCTTGTTGGTCCCGAATCCTCATGGTATCAAGATGTCTATAGCTATCTCCAAAACAATGTCATACCCCCAAACTTGTCTAGGAACCAGAGAAAAGCCCTCATCCGCCAAGCCTCTAGGTATACCATCCTCTCAACTACTCTATACAGACGGAGTCTAGATGGAACATTATTACGATGTCTCACTTCCATGGAATCCCATAAAGCTTTGTACGAGGTACATGAAGGAATATGTGGAACCCACGGAGGTGGCAACAGCTTAGCTAAGAAAATAATCCGCATGGGATACTATTGGCCCACAATAGAGACAGATGCACACAAGCATGTTCAAAGGTGTAGATAGTGTCAAGTTCATGGAGACCTCATCCATGCACCAACCCAGGAACTAAATCCTATCACATCACCATTGCCATTTTCAATGTGGGGATTTGACCTGGTAGGCAAAATCACACCTTCTTCAGCAAACGGACACAAGTACATCATAAAAACAATGAAATACTTCACCAAGTGGGTGGAAGAAATTCCCCTCACTTACATCACTGGAAACTAGATAACGATGTTCATACTTAACCACATCATCTGTCAATACGGGATCCCCCAAACAATCCCGACAGATCATGGTACACCTTTCCAGAACAAGGATGTTGAAGACCTATGTGAACAGTTCCGCATCAAACAGGGGTTCTCCTCATTTTACTACCCTCAAGGGAATGGCCAAGTTGAAGCTACAAATAAAATGATCTTGAAAATCCTGAAGAAAATAGTGAATGAATCAGGGAGAGACTGGCATTTACAACTTAGTCCCGCATTATGGGCATACAAAACTAGTGTGAGAACACCTACAGGAGCCACTCCTTTCTCCCTAGTCTATGGATCAGAGGCGATATTACCCCTCGAAGTAGAAATCCAATCCCTGAGGATATCATTGAAGAACCTGGTTTCAGATGAAGACTATAGAGTGGCACGACTCAGTGAACTAGAATTACTAGATGAAAGAAGACAACATGCCTTCGACCACTTACAAGGCTATCAGAATCACCTTAGAAGGAACTATCATAAGAAGGTGAAGCCATGAACATTTGAGGTAGGAGACCTCCTCCTCATGGAAAATCAAAAGAATCAAGAGGAGCGAGTCAAAACCAGAAAGTTTGAGCCTAACTGGCTAGGACCATTTGTTATTATCAACTCTACTCAGAGTGGGGCATTCATACTAGCAACACCAGAAGGAGATCAGCTCCCCGACTACATCAACAACATGCACCTAAAGAGGTTCTACCCTTAAGGGTCTCTATGGTTAAGGCATTTATCTACATATCCAGAAAATACCAAAAAAATAAAAAAAATACAAAATTTACCTTGGTGAAAACCTAGCAATCAGGCGCCTTGGCGACAACCAAAAAAAAAAAAAGAAAAGCAAAAAAGTAAAGAGAAAAAAAAATCACTCTCTCAGTGAAAACCTGGCAATCAGGCGCTATTGAGTAGGTACCTTGGTGAAAACCTGGCAAACAGGTGCCAAGTGTTCAAATCCAGCTTCACCATCAATGAGCTCCAAAAACTTGAGCACACTTCAAAATGCAAGACTAACTACCCAAGCAATATCCAAAAGTGCAAACCCCTATGAGCACCAACCACTTACCCATGGTTAATACTGGTCCACCAGACTAGGGGGCGATTCCAAATGTCCAGAAAAATCCTGAAAATCAGAAAACTCATCAAAAATCCTACAAAGATAAAAAATCAAGAGAAAATCAATCTTCATCAAAAACAATAAAAAAATTGCAAAAATCCCAAAGCAATAAAACCAATTTAGTTATCAAGAGAGCAAACGGCAAGAACACCTAGTCAATCAAATGTCACAATCATGATCTTTGCAAATCAGCATTGGGCTCATCTGACACAGCTTTATCAATCTATCAATTCAATCAACAAGCAATAGGCGAACAAGCCAAACTATCAATTGTCACAATCATGAGCTTTGCGAACAAGCATTGGGCACATCTGACACAGCTTGATCAGCTGCCAACATGATTAGAGCAATCAAATCTATCAATCAATACTGTCACAATCATGAGCTTTGCGAACACGCATTTGGCCCATCTGACACGGCTCAATCCACTGCCAACGCGATCAAAGCAATCAACCCAACAAAGCCTACCCAAAGAGTTGACCCAATCAAAAGAACCCACTGCATCGAGGAACCACACAAAAATGTTGACTAGGTCAGTCAAGTCAATCAGATGTCAGTCTATATTTTTGGGTTATGTTCTTACGCTACTCCAGGTTCCACCATGTGAGGAGAGTAGCTATGATAGATCATGACTTATTTTCTTTCATTGATGTTCGTTGAATGTTCACTTCGATTTCATGGCCATGATGATTTAGGATAAATGCGGTAGGCGCTGTCACTCATCTGGCAGCCGCGCAGTTCCACAATCTGAGCTTAACCCTGGGAAAGAATTGGACATTCCTTCTCTTTTATTTTTGCTTGTTTGGTTTATAGAATCAAGAGTTCGCAACAATATTCAGATGGACTTTGAGTTTCTTTGGAGTTCTATCTTGGTTTCTATGGTCTTTCCCTTTATGTTGCAAACAAGAGCTCACAATGCTATCCAAATGGACTCTAGGGGCGTAGGAGTTCTATCTTGTTTGCTTGGCTTTCCCTTATGGAAATCAAGAGCTCACAATGTTATCTAGATGGACTGTGGGTGCATAGGAGTTCTATCTTGTTTTCTTTATTTTAGATTAATTCAAAGGACAAGCGGTATCCAGATGGTCAATATCTGGGTGCTTTTGGCTCTCTTTCTTTTCAAATAGGGAACGTAGTTGAATCCAGATGGTCAATATTTGGGTGCACTATGGGTCTCTTTCTATTCAATCTCTCTACTCCTTCCGCTATCAAGAGGTTGTGGCGGTATCCAGGTGGTATGTGATCTGGATCATTCGATGCTCTTTCAAAATATCAGAAAATACAAAAAAAGATGCAATGATGACAAATATTGGAAACAAGGGCAGCGACTTGGGACATTCATCCTTTCTATCAGAACATATCTATCCAAAAATGCAAAAATAAATTATTTCTATCATCCCATTCTATTAGATCAATCTCAAAGAACATCTATCCAAACTAATTTCCTTCTAACTAACACATGCATTGCTCAGATATTTTGTGCATAATAGATTGCATTCATTCCATTTAAGTACATCAGAAAAGAAAAATCCAAAACATGTGCATAGTAGATCATATAATCAATGCATCCATCATCAATAACATCATAACTAACATAGGAATGCATTCATCATCATCATATAGTGATTCACTTTTTCAACAAATTAATGCTCATTTGACGCATTTTCTATGCTTAATTTGTTGAGGGGGCATATAGTCCACTTGCTATCACTAGGGCAAGCTGGGGCAAAATCAAAGAATCTTTGACACACTGCGACAAGTCACATCGCATCAAAGAGGGGCAAATGTAGACACCCTAAAATGAACAGGCTTGCGACTTTACATTAAAAACACTAATTTTCATCTATTAATTAATG
>MU225772.1:2471705-2493938 GCA_018584345.1 Thuja plicata | reverse complement strand
CACACACACACACACACACACACACACACACACACACACATACATATAGATTGTGAACTGGGGCGAATATATATGGCCCTCCTCCCCCTCCAGTTGTGATCAGATCTGGGTGGCCCCTACCCCTGAACTATTTATCTGGCTATCTATCTAAATATCTCTTATTAAGTTTTCATCCAACTAACTACTTTTCCAACTAGAATAAGGACATAATGTCTACATACGACTATCTAGATCTATAACCTTTTAATGACCAACCAATCCACATCTATTTTCAACACCTTTCCAATATCATTCGAACCATGAAAGCACAAATAATAATCCAAAGTTCCTTTCAAGTACTTGAAAATATTTTAATATGAGTTCAATGTTCTATGTTAGGATTTGACATGAACATGTACTTAGAATTCTCATCACTTGGCTTGAAATGTCTATCTTTGTACAATTCATTGAATACATAAGACTTCCAACCATACTTAAACATATAAAACATTTCTCATATCCTCTAAATGTTTGTAAACCTAGGACATTATTCTATATTAAACTTAATGCCTACTAGTAAGAGGATACTTACAATATTATTGAAATGCATGTCAAATCACCACAAAATAGTTTCAAGAAAATTATTTTTTTGACTATATCTTCTTTTTTGACCATATCTATGGATCTCCATACCCGATATGAAGCTTGAAACACTTGTATGTTTTGTATCAAATATACAAGATGAATTGATATCCTTGAATTCTCTAATCAATGCCTCAATACCCCTAATGGTATCATATCATGAATAAATATAAAATGATAAAAGGTTGACCATCAACTTATTTGTAGCACACATAGTGATCACCATTACTCCTCCAAAACCTTGTTTTAACACATGAATAAAACTTTTGATATCATGTACACAACAACTATTTTAATGCATAAAAATAATTTATGAGTTCTTAAATAGATTTCTTTTTCCTTTAAGCTTTCACCTTGAATTCTTTACATTGAATTGGATATTTTATCATCTAATTATTCATATAAGAATGTAGTCTACTCACTCCATTAAAATCAAAGTATATAACTATGGATAACAATATCCTAATGAAATTTAATTTAGCTACTAGAGAAAATGCCCCACTAAAGTCTATAGTGTGGTGTACTTTGTAGAGATTTTAAAGAGGAGGGAATCCAAAAGACACAAATGAATGGTTCCTCATGCCTTCTTTTCTAGCTTCTTCCAATCTTCATCCATCAGAGTAGATGACGTTGTATCTTGTGAAATAGGAAACCACTGATATATCTCTTTACAAGGAGATCCTCCATCTTCAATTTCCACATCCCATAGCTTGTTCCATTATACTTCTCAATATCTAGATGATAGGTAGAGGTCATGAAATATAATATTCTCCACAAATCTACAAAACCCATAATGCAAAAGCTCTAAGTGCAACAAAAAAAAACTCAAACACTTAAGATAAATGCACAAAACTCTCTCAATAGAGTTGTTAGCTCTGATACCAAATGTTGATAACCATGTGAAGAAAAATACAATATTAACTTCTAAATGTGTTTACAAATCTAAAGTAGAGATTACCTAATATGATAATATGTTTGCACATTCAACATAAAAGCACAAAACTGACAATACCAAAGATAACATGAGATTTACCGAGATAAACCCTTTTGAGAAAATAAACCCCACATAAGAAAGAATGCAAGACTATTATTAATCTTAAATGAGAGATGTACAACAACACTCTTCATTACAATTATCTAAGCAATATGGAAATACACGCACTTAATATATGAAACTACTATATCAAGTCTCCATTCTATAGAGATTTTTGAGAGGGAAAATTAGTGTACTATGTTTAAACAAGATGGAAAAAATGCCTACAAAAATCCATGCCTAACATAACTGAAAAGAAATAAACATAGTAAAATAATAATTAACATCATATTGCTCTCACATAGGCACCTAGCCCATAGCCATTCAAAATTGTATCTCCCTTGTACATCACAACTCTTTGATAGCTTCAAAGGCTCCACATACAACACATACAAACATGGTTACCCATCTTTAGGGAAAATGAAAAACAAATGTCAACTTGCAACCAAGTGCAAAGTCAAGTTGACTCCTCTCCTAAAATGGAATATTCCTCCATCAAGTCTTGTAACTTTCATTGAACATCCACATGTATGACATCAATTTTAGTTAAGTCTCTAGTTAGTCTCAATTGTATTAACATATGACATTCTTTGTGTTGCATGACTATGATTTTGATCCATTTCCCATGGGATTCAACTACTATCAAAGAAGCCAACAATCTTCAATGTGTTTATAACAAGCCCCAAAAGGTGTTGTTTAACACCAATAGCCATCAAACACGAGCACACATGTATTGGAGACCTCACAAGTGAAATATAAAAGTATAATTGTATAGAGGCAGAACATCCAAGGACAAAATTATGAGTGTGGCATAATCTCATGCTTTAAAAAACTTTGAATCTATCTATTGCACCTCTTTGTAATTTCTAATGCAGTTCCAAATTCTGATTCCCAATCCTTAAACACAATATCTTGAGTAATCAAATTACTCAAAATTAGTATTAAACGATAAACTAACTAAGATACTTTTATTTCGATCTCGATATTTTATTTTAAAACATTCACATCATTATTTCAATTTACAATCTCCACTCCTTAAATTTTTTTAATCCAATTAATAATTTATTCTATATGTATTTAAGTAGGTCGTATTTTATTATTCTACAAAATTAAACATAAAATTCAAAATAGATAGTCAAGTGATCTTTAGTGTATTGATAAAGTTGATGACTCATAAAGACCTTATCAAAAATCAAATCTTATTGAATACAACACCTATCACAATCTAAAATAAAGAGAATCATATAAAAAAAATTTGAAAGAACAAAATTCTCCCAATTCTTAGCTCCAAATAAATTTAAAAATTCCCAATTCTTAACTATAAATCATGAAAAACTAACTATTCAAAACTCTCAATTCTAACAAATTACTAAAATATATATCATCACCATAAAAGTTCAAATGATAAGACTTTAATATTGTTGTTCACGTGTCTCACATATAAAAAGAGGAGTCCAAATAAGTTTAAAACTCCTTTTTTCTATAATAATAATAAAAAATTAAATTTAACATTATTAGTATTATTGGATAAAGTTATTCCTAAAATGAAGGGATAAAAGCTATTCCTAAAATGAAGGGATAAAAGGAGCTTCTAGAAAAATATCACTTCACTTCCTTATCATCTCATGGTCTAGAATCTAGATAAACATAAGTATATTGAAAATCCCCCCACTATTGAAAATTACCAATTTTAATGTGACTATGTAGTGACTTTATTGTTATCATTGTAGCCCACATTTATTTATCAATATTTTAATATTTGTTAGGATTATCATTGTCTTCCATATTTATATTATTTATCAATTTTAATATTTTAATATTTGTAATATTAAATTAAAATCATAATTTGTTAAAATTGGTAATGTGAATTTAGGTTAATGTCTTTTTAGTTGTGACCTAAGAAAAATATAAATTGAGAAATATTCAATTTATCAAAATCGTTTGGCTTTAATCTTATCTTTAATATTTCTAAAAAATAATAAATAATAAATTTATATTTAACTAATTGAAACTTATAATGCTTCAATTAATTTATCAATTTTATTTTTATCACATTTATATTTTTATGAACTCTATCATTATTATAATGTCCACAAATCTATTCTAAAGTCACTTTCTTGGACTTCTCTCAATTCTAGATGATTCTCCACATGACAAGATCTCATCTCAATCTTCATGACATTATCTCTTTGGCTTATTTCAATTTTAAAATTAATTTTATTTTCTAAAAATAGAATTAATTATTACTATATAAGTATTATTTGACTAGTTTAATGTTGATAAATCCAAAGTCACTTTTGCCTTTACCTAATGCAATAATTGATTTCCAAGTCTTGTTTACACATGTAAATGTATCTTTTAAGATCGAATATAGTTCTTAAAACTTGTTCTTATGTTGGCCTTTCTTGTCCCCCATTACTTTTTAATGTTTTAAATATTTATAGTAATTTATGTCATCACGCAATTTTTAATGACAAGTTGTGCTTTCTAGAATACTCCAATTATATTTTATATGATCTATAATATATGATATGATATAAGGAAAGAAGATGATATGATTGTAATTAAAGTACATAGAGTCCATAATAATTATGAAAATATTTAGTTTTAATTAATTAATGTATAATCTATTAAACCAACAATTCAATATGCAGGGTAAATAATTTAAAAAAAAATAGTTTGATGATAACAAATATAAAATTAAAATTAGGTGATTTAGGTTGTTATATAGTCTAATCTTTGGATATTGTACAACCTAATTTAGGATAGGCACAAATCAAAGAAATATACTACTTTATACTAAAATATTGGATAAATAGATTTAATTCGTGGATTCAAGAATAAAGTTGGTTTGCATTTCAAATATTTCAGATTGAAGACAACAAATATGTATTCTGCAACATATATTTAAAATAGGCATAAAAGTGTAAGATATACACTTCAATTTCTTACAATTATATTCAATTTTCAATTATAGAAGTTGAACATTATAATATAACTTTAAATGTTTCACAGATTAAATAGAGTTTAATATACAATTTTGTAAAATATAAGAATTTAATGGACTTGATAGTTGGGAAGAATTAATCTCTATGAAAAATATCAAGATAAATTATATGAAATATATTTCTTTAATTCATTTGTAAAAGAAGCAATCATGATTAACAATATTTCTTGAATGATATACTTATATAATTATATACTTTTATTGAATATAATTATATATTTGTGATTAAAAATGCAATATGGAGGAAGCTTTGAAAAAAAGTGTCCTATAACACCAAACTAATTCAACCAATTATAAGTAACTATTAATATTTCTAAAGTTACAATATTTCTTTATTAATTTTATATATTATACAAATTACTTATCTCAAATATGATGGGTCCTATAACACCAAACTAATTCAACACAATTCACTAATAGTGCACATATTCAAACGAATAATACAATACTAATATAACTCATAAATAAACTATACTAAATTCATAAATAGTTTTTTTTATAATGTTCATTAAAATTGAATGTGTAGAAATACATGATTAACCTATTTTTCATTGAGTTAAATTAGTAATTAATAAGACATTATAGTTGTGAAATATAATATTTAATTTACAATAAAATAATAAATAAATTAAACATAGCAAATTTTGTAAAAACATGGTAAAGTCAATATTTACAAAATTAACTTGCGGCTAAACAAGACTCTAATATTTTATGTCGCCATATTAAGAAAATAGCATTTGAAGGGCTAGAAGGACCATTCTTTAAAAAGAAAGGGTTTACCCTACTCTAGACCATTGTCCACTAAAGGGAATTTTTTTTTTATAAACCTTTTACCAAGTTAGGTCTCATTATTTTTTTTTCAAAACTTTGTAATATAATTTATAATTAATTAGCAATTGCACCTTAGTGTGCAATGGGTATGGTATGGAAGGTCAACTAGGTATTTGTCCCTTTGTTCATCTCTCCCTCTCATCCTCTTTATATCTCCTTATCTCTCTATCAATCTATCTCACCATCTATATCTCTTTCTATCTCTTCCTCATTAGCTCTCCCTACATCTCTTTCTATCTTTACCTCTCGATCTATCTGTATCTCTCTATCCATTTTTCTCCCATTCCCCTCACTCTGTATTAACCTCTATTTCTATGTTCCTCCCCCTCCATATCTAGGACATACATCTCTCTCTCTCTCTCTCTCTCTCTCTCTCTCTCTCTCTCTCTCTCTCTCTCTCTCTCTCTCTCTCTCTCTCTCTCTCTCTCTCTCTCTCTCTCTCTCTCTCTCTCTCTCAATATGTGCACATCTCCCTCTAAAATTCAATTATTCACATCTTATTTTTTATATTTATTAAACTTATAATCACTATTTAGAAACATAATTTAAAGTTTTTATAAAATATATATCCGAACTGAATTGATTATTCTTAATATCTACTAACGATTAAAAATATATATTTTGTATACATTATAACTATGAAATAATAGACTAATTTTTAGAATTTATTTATTTTTATTTATATTAGAATATAAGCTATGTATAAATATAATTTAAATATTTAATTAATGTTTATGATATTATTTATTTACATGTCAAATATTTTAGATAATATAAATCTTAATTTAATAATTAATATAGTATTACTATACTTATATGGTCCACAACAATACCTCTTATATAACCCATGACAATATTAGAATAATTCCTAGCTCGTGGATAGAGATGGGCCTCGCTGGTCAATAGGGAGGGAGAGAGCAACAACAATTATAATATTCAACAATATGCCTAAAATCAATGGCTCAACACTTATCGTTCAGAATAATATCTATAGCGTACACATAATCTCTCACACGTCAAACATTAGAATGTCGTTAAAGTTCAATTTGATAATATTAGATGCCAATATAATAATATTGAACTCTTACGAATTCCTTGCACCCAAAATTGACAAAACCAAAATGAACGACCAAGATTCCTTTGATGGTAGTGCATTGGTTCTAGCAAATTTTGGACTGTTGATTTTAAAATTAAGCTCCTCCTTCTAATATAGAAAATGCCTTTTTTCCTTCCAACTCATGCAATTTATATATATGTAATAATTTATATTAATTTTTTTTGAACAAAGATTAGTCAAAACTATTACTATTATGTATATTTTGCTATAATTTTACGTAGTGTCTCATTAAATTATATTTTTCACTTAAATAAATTATAATTATTAAAAAATCTAGCAAACAACTTTCAAAATGCTACAAATTCTATTATAATATTTTTTATAGATTTGTAATATGAAGTTATCTCATATCTTTTTTTTAAATATTTAATTATCACTTAAGAATGTTGATTCGCGCATCATGAACTTACACTTCAACACAATATTTTTTTATCAACAAGCCCTTAATTTTTGAATAAATCATTACTCTTAACAAATATATTTCAAATATTTTTCTTCTTTGAATGATAACTCTTTTGTTCTTTTATTTATAGATTTTGTTTTTTATATTAATCAACAACAAAACAAGGGCGACATCCCTTACAAAATCACAACTAAAGGTGTTAAATTAACAACACACTAAGAACATATCAATATAAAAAAACTACTACCTAAGATATGCATATGAGCCGCAGTTATAACATCATATAGTTTATCAACATAATCACAACACGGTTTAACAACACACTGTATGTAAACAAAATGTTCTCCTTGGAACCTAAAAATAGAAGGGAAATATTAAAGTTAGAAAAAATAAGAATTAAATAGAAGTTCAATCTGGGACCAAAGTCTAGTTTTCAATAAAACGCTAAAAAGAAAAAAAGAGTTTTGCTGAAAAGCCCCCACGAGTCGAAAGCTCTAGAAACAAAATCTAACAAAGGATAATTATGCATAGATAGTAGAATTTATGTCGCACCTTGATTGGTAGAGCACCTGAATCCAATCATTTGTAAGGAATTTAAAGAGTTCCTTGTAATTTCCTTCATTCTTCGCATCCTTTTCGAGCATCTTACACTGCATTAGACATAAGGAAGTTGCAGAACTATGCTTAACCTGAATGCTAAACCTAGAAATACATCCCATTTTCCTTTCTATGTCAATGATCTTAATTCATAGTTCACCAACCTTGGTCTTTAGCTTATCCAACTCAGTAGTCATGTTCTGAAAATCAATACTAGTAGCCATGTTGACATTCTCCTCCTCTGGATTCATATCCCTAGTAAGATCAACTGGCTCAACTTTCATCCTACCAAAAATGTGAGTGGAGCTATTAGTTGTAAATTTATTAGAGTTTTCAATAGTCGTATTTCCCCTCTATCCCCATCTATTTCCTTCTCTTTCTCATCCTTCCATATAGCTTTCTCGCTCCCTTGTTCATCACCTTCCTCCTCAAAGTCATAGTAGACAAGTAGAGCTTTTTTGCCTTTATTAGCCGAATGGGTCACCAACCTATTGGACCTTCAAGGTTTTCTTTTCTCTTCTCTAGCTTCATATTCATTCTCACTTAACACTTCTTTAATATATTATTTGGCCTTCTTATCATGGAGGAGGGGTTTTTCCCTTTCCTTTTACTCTAGTTAGGTGTTTGAAATCTTTACTTTTCAATCCACAATATTCCATAGCAATGGCAATAAGATTGGGAGTTTCTGGGGTCCCCGACCTAGAAAAAATCTTAAGGGCTCCAAGGTGGTGGATACACTTCTTCTTGCTTGGGCTAGGAACGTTGATAATGCTAGTAGGAAAGGGGGGTGCGAATTAGGGGCTTCAACAATAACAATGGGCTTGGGAGGGAAAAGAGCCAAGTGAAAGGTGTACAACCTATAAATCAACCCCTAGTGTAAAAGGATAGGCTTTTTGCCTTGGGTTCTGACATTTTCCATCACCTCCATGACCAATATTTCTAGAGAGTTAAGCAGGAAAAACAAAAAGGAGATAAGATCATGGTTCCTAAAGTGGTTTAGGAGTGACATATGATAAGAGTAATAAACTTTGAAATGTCCTTCTAGAGTAAATTATTTCATTATCATGAGATAAACTAGGTTCCATGATGGTAGCAACTTCTCTCTTTCATATCCTCCCTACATCTTAACTAGAGCTTCTCCTCCTTTCAGAAACTTGTTGAGACTATCATTATCCACCACCCAAATGGTTTTCATCCATTCCTACCTCCAGAAGGTAACCCAATAGAATTTTCTATCACCTCTTCATTAATTTCGAAGGAGATTCCCCCTATAGTAACCTTCCTATCCTCCCAAGAGGTGGAAAATTGCATGGATAAACCCTCATCAAAGCCATTAATAAACTTTGTAAATTCAGAAACCCCTCCTTCCCTACAAATATGCCACAAAGTGATGTCATTTTTGAAATCGTCAGGCTTACCCGGTTCAATGTGAACATGGTCCCCACTCATCACTAAGAAAATAGGAAAATGTTTACTAGAAAGACCCACCTTAGGAATAAAACTATAGACTCAAACCTAGGTAAAGAAATTTGCCATAAAATATCAGCGGTTAATTAGAAAATTTAAGCTTTGCATGTTAATTTGGTTATAGTTATTAAACCATCTCCCCAAAAAATCTTGCCCGTGTAGACTACAAGTTCCCACATACAAAGGTCTTTTCATTCTAGTGTACGATAACTGTACATCTTTATAAGAAAAATAATAATACCTGAGTAAGAAGATGTATGTTATTATCAATTGACATCATCTCATCATTATAAGATCCTCACCGAAGTTTACGTGGTTCCCCATAGTTCTTCCCATACCACATAGGAAGCTTATTGTCAGTGATCATTATTTTACTATCTCACTCTCTTGCCTAATCCACATCTCCAAGTCACCCCTCCACATCATCCAACAATTTAAATTCAAACATTCATCTCAACTTTCATGCTTCAAACCATCCAAATTGAGCAATAAACAAATCCATGCCCAACACATGGTTATACACAACATAATTCCCAAGGACCAACCAAAAGAGTTTCACATTAGTTTTTGATAGTAAAGCTCTCTCCCCTTAGGATATTTTGAACATTAATTGGGAGGGAATCCATTTTCCTCCAGTATCTCAACTCTTTCATACTAAAACCAAGCGCAACCATATTTACTTCCCTAAAAATAAGATAAATATTAAAAAGATCTAGACCTAAGAGGAGCTTGTGGATATCACCCACAATTCCATAAATAAACCAATTGATTAGCGATGAACCTTTAAGAAAATAAATAATGATTTTGGAACACCCTCTATAAATAACACCTTAATTTGAATTGAGAATGCAATTCTAAGGCCCCAAATGAGGCTCATTCCTTTATCTTGGTTATTTATTTTATTCCGAAGATTATCACTGTAGACTATCACCATCTCTCCAAAGTCTGTTATGATGACACTTCCTACAACAAAACTACTTGAGTTTGTCTTGCAACACCATAAAAAATTATTTAAAACCACCTTGGACTAGGGGGAGACCATTTGGTGTTCCTCCTCATCCTCTTTGAGCTATAAAATCTCGGATAGGAGTCAACAAGGCCCCAGTTCTTTGCAATTTTATTATCAAGTTGTGATGGAGGAAAATAAGGGCAAGGTCAAGTAGTAGTTGCAAGGTTCTCCATAAGTAATTTATAGAAGGCCCGGAAGACCTTTTTAGTCAGATTCTCCACTCCACAGAAGATCCTATGGTTTCTTTCCTTCCATATGCACTAGCCCAGATGAAGGGAAATTTGCATCCATAACTGCCTAATATGGGGGTATGGGAAGTGCTTTTCCAATTAAACATAAGGTGATGGACCTCACTATTCAGAACCCAATCCATTGGGAACTTCTGCAACACCATGTTCCATAGGGTTTGCATATAAGTACAATGAATTAGAAGGTGGGAGACATTCTCCTCATCATGTTTTCAAAGAACATAGTGGTTCGGTAGGTGTAAGAAATATTTATTGAGATTATCTTGTGTGAGAACTTTATTGTGCATAATTGTCCACCAAAAATAAACATTTTGGGATAAGATGGGAATTCCAAACTTTTTTCCAAAGAATAGTACTATTAACTTCTCTCAAAAGTAGATGAAAAGCAATTCTCCTACAAAGTTCTTGCTCTAGATGAATTTATGTACTCTTTGGAACATGGGAACTTGAGTGTGTTTTGACAACTTTTTTAAATCCGTCGAGACCTTTAAAACTTACTATTGATCGAGGCAACAAAGTGAATTCTTCTTCCAAGATTTGGACTGCAAAAGGTAGTTTTCCACTTGTTCACCAAAAATATGCTTAGAAGTCCCACAAAGAATGCTAACATTTGGTGTGAGATTATTATTTATTCCCCACCCAAGTGTCCTCCCAAAACCAAATAGTTTGACCATTGCCAACTTGTCATTTTAGCCTAGAAAGGATAATATTCCAACATTTAAGAATGCTACTCCAAATCCTAAACCCACTAGGGAATCCTTGAGTGAAAAGAACACACTAAAAATTCTATTATTAGGATATTTGGTGGCCATTAATATCACACTAGTCAACATTATGAAGAGCAAATTTATAGCCACTTTTGCCAGAAGGGCTCTATTCAACAAGGATATTTTTCTAATTCCTAATCCTTTGATATTGTTTGGATTAAAAACCTTATTCAATCCAATAAGATCCATTCTCCTTTTTTTTTCCATACCTAACCATAGGAATGTTTTCTGAATTATTTCCAGCTTCTTAGCCATAGAGCTTGATATCCTAAATAGAGAGAGGAAGAAAATTTGGATTCCTTGTAGGGATGCTGTCAATAGCTCTAATTTTCATGCACTGCTAAGAAGTTTAGCTTTCCACCCTACCAACTTATGTTGAATTTTTTTAATAAAATTGACCCCTAGAAGGTACTAGACACCTCTTTGGCTATAAAAGGTAATCCCAAATAGGTTCAGGTAAAGTGGCACACTGACAACCCATGATAGCATTAATTTTATTTTGTACCTATTTGTGGTATTGAAGAAATAGATACAAATCTTATCATAACTAATAGGTTGGCCCAAAAATTCAACATATTAATTAAGAAATCATTTCCATTCTCTATCTTCTACCACTGAAGTTGTGCCACACAAGATGATGTCATCCACAAACTACTGCAAAATAACTGGAAGCAAAGTAGAGGTAGACCTAATCCCTTGATGTTTACCCCCTTCCACCAGCTTTAAAAAATTCTTCCCAAAACCTTCACCTAGATAATAAAAAGATAATGGGATAGGGGGACCCCTTCCTGATACCATTGTTAGCTCCAAATAAACCTCTTGGGACTAGATATTGACCAAGACCAAATACCTAATTGTTGTAACATGCTCTCTTATCAGATTGATCATTTTGCTACCGAACCCCAATTCCCCTAGGACTTTAAATATAAATTCCCATATGACTCTATCATAGGTCTTTGAGATATCCAACTTAAACACCATTCTTAGCTGCTAGCACTTATCCATGGAACAATGAACTTCATGAGTTGTAATAATAACACCAAGGACTTTGTTATTTGATTTTTTTTGATAATATATCGACGATAATTTAAAGCTTCTAATGAAAATAAATATAATTTACATAAAATTATTAATTTAATAAAATAAAATTTTAAAATTTAAATTTAAGATTGATAACATTCCACAAATTAAACATTACTGTATTTCAATTCTAAGAAAACAACATACTGCATACGATTCTTCTTATGTAAGAGCTATTGGAAGACAATGTTACATGTAGAGAGAGCACAAGAGTTAAATAGGTGGAAGTGTTCTTCATATTAGTATTTAATAAATTATTTTAATTAAAAATTTATAAATTATTTGTTGGAGTGATATTTTCAAGAAATACTTTTATTTTGTACTATATATTGATAATTTGTATTATTGCAGTAATTTTTACAATTAATTATTATTTATTTGGTACCTTGAAAATTTTAGGTCGACCTTAGCTAGTTAAAGGTATAAATAGGGAATTTCATTCCCAACATAACATAAATAGAACAAATTTATGACTTTATTTTATGGCCATGTCTTGATGACCTAAAATGAGTTTAAACCTTGGTGACAACAATAATGTGATAATTTAACTATCAAACCATACCCTTAATGGTAAACAAATTATATTTTTATTATGTTATAGTTATAAATTAATTATTATTAATTATGAAATATTAATTACTTAATATTTATTTTGTATTTAAAAATAGGATTTCTATAAGGCACTTTGCCCTTAAATAAATTGTGTAATATTATATTACATATTAATGTTATCAAAGATAATATAATTAGATATAACAACCCATTATAGATCACATAAAATAATTATACCTAACAAAACATGAAGACTATAGTCCACCATAGAAACTAACAAGCTAAAGAGAACACGACTAGCATAAAAAGTTAAAAAAGTTGCAAGCAAACATAGAATGACCCTAATAAAAATGCCTCAACAATCCCACCCCCACTCTCATAAAAAATATGCCAATAAAAAATATCAGAGCCGCTTGTTAATGGGCCTTGATAGGTAAATCTAGATGGTCATGTAAATATGAAAGTTCATTGGGGATGTCCAAAACCAAGTTGGACAAAATTGAACTTTGATGGAGCATCTAAAGGGAACTCGGGTCCATCTGAGGTAGGGTTTATAGCAAGGGATTAGTAGGCGAACCTACTGATTCACCTGGAAGGTGATTCACTCATTATCATTAATGCTATTATAAAAGGGAAAGTGTATGCGTGAAATTTGAATAAGTTTATATAAAAAATCCACCTTCTCCACTTTTGAAGATTTCAAACTCACTCATGTAAAATAGAGTTGTGACACATAGATACATGTTATGTGCATGAATTAGGCTAGAAACCCTAGCCTGGTAAATTTTCCACATCTCATTTTGGTGGAATAGAAGGTAGTGATATTGCGGGGTGATAAGAGCCATGGAGGAAAAATTTATAGTGGTCTCACCGAAATAAAAGTTGTGTTTTCGTGGAAATTGTTTACATAAATGATTGGAAGGGGTGTTTAAGATCAGTGATCTCCTCTTCTGGCAGATCATTGGCCTCATTCTTGGCGATGAATTTTTGAGGACGAAACATAGATACCGCTCCAATATTGATATCACCTTGACCTTTATGGCTTGGGATTTGGAGTTGGGATCTAAGGAGGAGATATTGAGGGAAATTAAGGAGTGTGTATGTCCCAAATGGTGTGGTGAAATGACCATCATTCTTGCAATGGTAGAGCCAGTTGTGGGACTTCAAGCTCACCATGGGGATTGGTAGGATTTCAACACTATTGAGCTACTAGTGCAACCCTTTCTAGTGTGGAGCATCTATAGTAACCATAAAGAACATTGAGATGAGACCCAAATTGGTTGGAGCTCGTTGAAATATTTTCTACAGGCTCAAGAGTTGGAGTGTGAGAAGGAGCGGATAAAACATGATAAGGTGAGCAACAAAAAGGTCAAGTATGGGTTGGAGGACTATTGGTTAAATGGGACCATGGAGAAGCCAAGGAAACCCTAACTGGTGTGACCTTTTTGTGTGGTGTTTTTAATTTTGTGTCTTGTCTTCAATTAGGTGGATGTTGGTGATGTTATAGTTGGATGAATTCTTGTTTTCTTCAAAGTTTGGAGTTTTTTTTTTGTATGGGAAGGTTTTTTGTCAGACATCAGTTAGGTGTCCTTTGATGTCATTTTTTTGAGGAATCATGCACATTTTTTGTATTGTAACAACTACCTATTATTCTTATGAAAGGGCTATATGGTGAGGGCCAACTTGTATGTATTAGGGTGGTGATGTTAGTGTGATAGTTTAGTTTATAGTTCCTTTGCAGTAGTATTCTTAGTAAATGATACTCAATATTATAATTGAAATGTAATACTTCATGGTATGATCAATAAAAACATCCTTATATTACTGATAAAAAAATATCAGTGCCATACTAGCAAAAATGTATAAATTTATATTGAAACCATAAGAATAACCACTAAAATACCTCTAGGAGCTTTCCCTTCCACAATGCTAAATGTAATCT
Source organism: Thuja plicata (assembly GCA_018584345.1). Taxonomy (NCBI): domain Eukaryota; kingdom Viridiplantae; phylum Streptophyta; class Pinopsida; order Cupressales; family Cupressaceae; genus Thuja; species Thuja plicata. The sequence continues at coordinate 2,479,264 of MU225772.1, read as the reverse complement.
GATTCTACCACTTGCTCCATAAGTATCCATTTTCATTCTCCCATCCCTTTATGATTACAAACCAACAAGGGGAACCTAAATCCATAAAATTATCTCTATAACATTGTGATTAATATAAAGAAATATAACATAAATAAGGGATTGTAAAGTCAATGCCTAATTTTAAACATCCAGGAACCCAATGAACACGAATTTTGAATAGAACTCAACAAACTCAATAATATTAAGAATTCAATATCTATAAATCACTTTGAATCTCCTCTATAACACTTGTTCAATCTTCCTAAGTGGATGAGGAGGAGGTTGAGTCTACTTCCTTCATATCCAACACTTAATATTTTAAGCTTTCTTCCAAATTTATATAATTATGCCTCCAAATTGATTGATAAAAATAATAGGAGGCATATGTAGTCTTCTCCATTTGGAAGGTGAACTAGATTGGCCTTTCTTATCAAAGAGCTTTATAATACCACCCATCATGTAACAATTGATATTATAGGACTAATTTAACAAAACCAAACATGTTCAAATCCCTAAAATTAAGATACGTTAAAGAAACTATTCTAAAATTTCTTCTTAAAAAACATATTTTCTTGATGAAAATGAGGTGTTGGTTATTTATGACCAAACATCAAGCTTGACTAGATACATACCCAAAAACATGAAAGAACGTTAAAAAAATGAGAGCACTTTGAGAACCAAAATATATAGACATCACACTCTACGTAGCTCTTGATCATAGCATATACTCTATTTATGTTTTCATAGTGAAAACATAGAGTCATTGCACATGCCATGAGTCACCATATCCCTTCAATTATACCTAGTTTGATATGAAATTTAGTGATTTAAAGTCAAGGAGGGAATGTACCAAATAAGTCACCATTAAAGAGGAATGATATTAACCCTTGTGTCATCATATATTTGTAATTATAATTTTTTTCCACCACTCAAAAATCCAACATTTTGCAAGGAAAAACCTTTCCCAAACCTTACACCAACCAAGAAAGGGCCAACTAAACACCACCCCACATCATAATTAAAATGAGCTAGGAAGAGAGCCTCTTGGCAAGAAAGACCTACTAGCATCCTCTAGAGGGATCAAATGATAGATTTTTATTCTAAACATGGCCAAGTAGAGACATTGTAATTATATAGCAGTATTCAAATATTGCTCCACTCATTCATTGGTCAAATAATCTATCATAATATTAAATCTTCTTTTGCAATGATATAAAAAGATACAATAAATTTTTTTTGTAATATTTAATGCTTCATCAATATACCTATCCATCTTATAGCTTAGAATTTGACCCTTAAACATTATATTAATTGCAGTCACAAAGTCCCCTTCCACTACCAAGTAATTAAAATCTTTTGACATAGCTACCTATGAACCTACAATGAGAGCTTCCCATCCCACCCCATTGTTTAGTATAGACACCCTAATGTAGATAAGCACCATAATGAAGGTCTGTAGTCAAGTTGTGAATTATAAAAACTACTTTATCAAAATTTTATTTTATTTCACCTTCTAAAGAGGGACCTGAGGTTTATTATATGGGCCCCTATCATTCCTCTTAAGATTTGAACTTCTAACTTCGGAACCCCTTAATCCTTGAATGATATTAAATAGCTTCATATTATTTTATTATAACTAAAATATAATAGCTTATTATACAAATAATATTATTACTAATTAGGGCTCATCCTTTAGTGTGATGCTTAAGTTGTGGTATTGTTGATGTTTCTACAAAGGTTCAAAGCTTCATTGGGCTATTGTGATGGACGACCTTGTACCTCATTGATACAACATAATCACAAGTTTGAACCTTCATGTTGATGCTATTGGTGTTCATGCCAAGTGACCTAGTGCTAATTGTGCTTCAATCCCTCATTAGATTAGTTCCCTCATGGACTTTGTGCCCCTGTTGGACTACTATGGTCATGAGTCCATATTATTCATGTTGATGTTGTACATTCATGTTGGGTCTAAGGTCCTCCATTAGTGGTCTCACCTAACTTGGAGTAGAATAATAAATCATGCTTACCAACCCAAAAAAAGATTACTAATTAATTTTAAAAGTTATTATTGAATTAACTATTAAAAATTTATTATTGTTATAAGATTTTTAAATTTTATTTTCACAAACTAAACAAACTCGACTATCAAAGTAAACAAGTTGTACTAATATTTACAAACTATATTATTTTAATAGTAGGTTAATATATTAAATATAATAATAAATATCTTGTAACTTTGGTTAATAATAGATTTAAAATACCTTCAACAATATTAGTATATGGTTCAATCAAGGACCTTTCATATTTTTCTCCATTAGACTTTGGTCTCCCAGAAAGGTTGACATAGAATCTTTTAGCTAGGTGTTATCAAAATCATAGTTATTTTATTATATTCTAAACATTATTTTTATTTGAATTAATTTGAGAATTACATTGGGTCTATTATAAATATTATTTTAGTATACAACCTACTTATAAATCATGAAATCTTATAATTTTCATCACTAACTAAGAGTGATCGATAATTTTTGCAAAAAATATTAAAAATATAAAAGAATTTATTTGTTGTGCTCAAAATGAAAGCTAGAGGAAAGGACCTAGTAGTTACACGCATCTCAAAATTATATGTTACAATTTGAATGACTATTTTTTGTTAGGAGCCTACTTGAAATAAGAAAAATTCATTTTCTATGAAGGATTTTGGTGCATTGAAACAAATCCTTGGTATGAGAATAACAAGAGACAAGAAAAATATCACAATAATGTTGTCTCAAAGTGACTACATAGAGAAGGAATTGAAATATTTCAAACATAGGATGAAAACCAATTAGTACAACTTTGCTTGATAATTTTAAATTGACCAAGGAGATGTGTACCAAGAAAGAAGGGGAGATGGGAAACATGTCCAAGGTTCCAAACTCTTCAACAATTGGAAACTTGATGTATTCCATGGTGTGTACAAGGCCAAATATTGCACATGCAGTGGAATTTGTGAGCACGTATATGAACAATCCTAGAAAATAATATTGAAGTGTAGTAAAGTGAATTCTTAGGTGTTTGCGAGGTAATTCTACTCAAGAATTGTGATTTGGAGGTTCAAGATCTATGCCATAGGGATATGTTGATTAAAATATAGCAGGATATATTGATAGTAGGAGGAGCACCACGAGGTATGTGTTTACTATAGGTGTAGTTAGTTAGATTTTATGATTGTAAAAGGTCGTAGTTTAAAAAATAGAAGTTTGTTGCTCTAAAGGCTAGTAAAGAGATGTTTTGGTTATAAAAGTTTATAGAGGAATTGGGCAAGCAACAAGATAATAACAAGTTGTACAATGATAGTTAGAGTGTGATTCATCTTGCAAAGAACTCAATCCATCACTCTAAGACTAAACACATACAACTCATGTACCATTTCATATGATTAGTTTTAGAGGATGGATAATTGAAGCTAGAAAAGACATCCACTAGCAAGAACCCAAAAAATATGTTTACCAAGGTAATAAATCAAAAGAAACTTATTTCTTGCTTAGTTTCCATTGGCTTTCAAGAATGATAATAGTGACAATGAGAAACAAGCCAAGTTCAGGTGTGTTAATCCAATGGGAGCTATAGGTGTTTCTATAAAATCAGTCTCCAAGTGGGACATTGTTTGGTGTGGAGCTTGGTTAGTCTCAAAGCGGGAGATTATTTGATGTAGATCCTAGTTAGTCTCAAATGGGAGATTGTTTATATGTGGCAACTTATCATGTTGTTGGGCTTAAATTTTGCCGACTTTTTCATTTGTGTTCCCTCTCCCCCATATCAATTAACGAGGGTGTGGAAGGGGTAGAGTTCATCCTATGAGGCCCAAGGGCGCATCCCCCTAGTAAGGGCCTGGGGATGGAGCCGATGTAAGGGTTTAGGAGGTAGCACCCCCGAAGAAAAAATACCCATTATTTAATACAAGAGTTGACTATTATTTTGGCATATAAACCGACCTTTGTAAATCACCAAAAAGAATGATAAATGTGTTACTATGAAATGTGAAATCATCATATTGTAATTTCTCTTCACTAGATAATAAAATTAATCTGATGATTGTTTCTCCATGGATGTAGCTCCCACAATGGGTGAACCATGTTAAATCTACATGTTATTGTAATTTGTTATTTTTTGCCTCTTTATGTGCATTATATCTAATATTGTTAATTGCTTTGGTCTGCCTAAACCCTAATTATTTTATTTGTAGACACCCTCATGAAATTTTTCATACAGGTTTCTCTTCTAATCCAATAGGTGGAGAACAAATTACAAAAGAAACATAACAACTAACTTAAAAATGTAAAAAATAAAGTTACATGATCTTATTCTAAAAGTGATGATTTTACTTTACCCATGTTAAAGTAATACAAAATTTTTGTGCAAGTTTAAAATTCTATGTAATAGTTAAATGCAAATAAGAGAGGAAATATAATACATTCAATAGAGAGGCTTATATATATATTTTTTGTAGTAGCCTCAATCTAGAAACACCCTTTTTATTGAGTTCCGTGGACTACAAAAATATTATGCCTTTGATAAAATATTTAATCTAATTAGAAGTGGGGCGATATTTGATAAAGTGGGCAATAAAATAATTGGATAAAATGTGCAAGTCTAATAATCTCTACAACAAGAAAAATCTAGGCATATTTATCACTTTGAATGTAATTTGTTTATAAATGTTTGTTTCATTTTATCATTTTTCTCTCTTAAATTTTGTTTATAAATGTTTGTTTCATTTTATCATTTTTCTCTCTTAAATTTTGTTTATAAATGTTTGTTTCATTTTATCATTTTTCTCTCTTAAATTTCTAATTTGTTTGATCCACAAACATAAATTCTATTAATTGAAAAGAGTTGGTGTGGATTGAAAGTGATGTTGGAAATGTCATGCAAGATTATGAACTAAGAGGGGAGGGGTGAATCAGTTCACTTAAAACTTTTCTACTATAGAACAGTCTCACTTTTGCATGCTTTACCGAATGAAAACTATAAATGAAAAGCAATTTAAAACAGGTAAATCACTTCAAGTACACACATAAAAAATAAACCCATAACACCATGATTTTTGGTCACGCAGAAATCCTTGGTTAGAGGAAAAAAAACTGTGGTGGGGATGACACCCACAATCCTTCACTACTGCAGTAAAAAGGGTTGCTCGGTTAGAGCTACAATGTTTAGCTACTTCTGATAGCTTACCCTGTTAAGAGTATAAAGACTTATGCAGTCTACCTTGTAAAAGGATTTCACAAATTCTTCTCTAAGAATTGTACCTTGTTAGAGGATTTACAAAATAAGATCTGTAAGGATATACCCAATGGTGGGATTTACAAAATAAAAAAAACAATGTATTCAACAATGCTTTAAACTTGTCTGAAATAATGCATCAATATGTTATGCTTGATCAGAATCTTTATGCTCTGAATTCTTTACCTCTGAATTAGCTCAGTGATGTGATCATCAAACCTTCCTTCTGCAAGTTTTATACTCGGTGCTGCCTCAAATACTCTGCTATTCCCCAATAACAGTAACAACATTCATCACTCCTCTTTTTCTTTTTTCTTTTTTCACTTTCTATATTCACATAAGGATTCTTCACTCTTTAAATATCCTCTATTTTTGCCTCTTAATCTCCTTGATTAGGTTTTCCGCAAGTCAATCTCAGTCACTCGATCATCCTTATGATTTGTTGTCGCTCGGTAAACCGCCTGACTGTTACCTTGGAAATTGTTCCCTTCTTGGAACTCACAACATCAGTTTTGCCACTGAATCTCTGCCTTGCATCTTGTTCTTGATTATTCTAGTTCGTAGATTCTGTAACCAACTGACTTTAGTGATCATAGATTCTTCTGATATCATCTGTCAATTCATTAAATGTGTTCTTATCAAGATTTGACTCAGTTTACTTGTTCGGTTGCCTTGCCTGCATTACTCGGTAAGTAAATACTTCAACTGCTTGGTAACTGACTACTCTCGGTGCTCGGTGTAAGTTTTCAAACTCGGTACTCGGTAACTGTGACCGAATAGCATTTCCACTCGGTGAATATTTTCGCTCGGTGCTTGATTCTACTTTCTTTACCGACTGCTCCTCCCTTCGCTTACATTACCGACTGACTTCTCATACTCGGTAGTACTGTCCATTTCATTTACCAACTAGACTTGGCTGCTTATGACTTTGACAAAAATTATGATAACAAAATGAATAAGGTAACAATCTCCCCCTTTGTCATTAGTTTGGCATTTTGACAAAAACTTCAAAGTCATCAATCAAAACTCAAAACTTATAACTCCCCCTTGGTTGATAGTCCCTATGCGTTATATACACTTCAAAAATTGTATTCCATACATTATCATCCTTTAATATATTATCTCACATATTATCCCCCTTTTTTGACAAAAGTGCCAAAATAACAATTACTTATTAAAAATGTACTTATATTTATTTTGGAGATCAGACAGTGTTGACTCCCATGTCTCTTTCAGTGTCTGCATAACTATAATACGCTCATTTATGTCCGCTGCTAGACCTGTGATTGTGTCAAGTGACCTCATCTCTAGCATAGTTACTAAGTCCTTTCCTTTCTTCAAATGTTTTTGCATAGCCTCAATATGTGGAATCAAAATGGCTTGCAATTCCAACAACTCTATCCGAATTTTATGTTCCTCTTGCCTGAGTTCATGTTGGTGTCCCATGAGATGCTTGATCTTCTGATAATATACTTGGATTGAACCAGGTTCACTAGATACATCCTTTAGGAGTTTGGTTAACTCAGTCTCTACCGACTGTTCTTTATTCCTTATGTCCTTAGTAAATTTTGAAATTTGACAAAGCTTTTGAAATAATGAAAGAATTGTAGTTAGAGTCTTCTCTATAGCTGTACATAGTTTGGAAAGAGTTACCTTGTCTTCTACTACGTGTTTCAATATTTTCTCCATTATTCTCTTTGTCAACTTTGGCTCATGAATTTTCAATAATGGTTCGGTGGTATGCATGTTTGGTACCTTTATCTGTTGAGCAAGTTTGCCTACTTGCTAAATCAAACTATCTTTTTCATTTATTGCGGCACCAGGTAGCAGTGATTGAAAGATGTCTTTGACATCTTCAAGAATGTCCTCTTGCTTCCTCATTTCATCAATCAACTTTTGTTGGGCTGCTTTTCTCTTCAATAGTTTCCCATATGATGCCAATTGCTCAACATTCATGTTTGCAAAATCAGGAGGGGGCAAAATTATTTCTTTTGTTAAGTCAATTTCCTCCTTCTTCTTAGTTTTCTTCTTATTCTTGCTGCTTGATGGTGAGATAGATGCCTTAAGTGCATCGGTCGGAGACTTGTTTGTGTCTGTTGTGCTCTCAGATTTATCCTCCGACTCATGAGTACCTTCTGGATTTTCTTTTTCTTTCTTCTCTTCTTGTGTATCTTTATTCTCCTTCCCTTTCTCACTTTCCTTCTCTTTCTCTGACTCTTTCTTTTTCTCTGACTCTTCTTTGGAGTCTTGTTGCTTCTCTCCTTCGG
>MU225772.1:2444494-2467585 GCA_018584345.1 Thuja plicata | reverse complement strand
AGGGGTGAATCAGTTCACTTAAAAATTTTCTACTATAGAACTGTCTCACTTCTGCATGCTTTACCGAATGAAAACTATAAATGAAAAGCAATTTAAAACATGTAAATCACTTCAAGTACACACATAAAAAATAAACCCATAACACCATGATTTTTGGTCACGCAGAAATCCTTGGTTAGAGGAAAAAAATTGCGGTGGGGATGACACCCACAATCCTTCACTACTGCACTAAAAAGGGTTGCTCGGTTAGAGCTACAATGTTTAGCTACTTCTGATAGCTTATCCTGTTAAGAGTATAAAGACTTATGCAGTCTACCTTGTTAAAGGATTTCACAAATTCTTCTTTAAGAATTGTACCTTGTTAGAGGATTTACAAAATAAGATCTATAAGGATCTACCCAGTGGTGGGATTTACAAAATAACAAAAACAATGTATTCAACAATGCTTTGAACTTGTTTGAAATAATGCATCAATTTGTTATGCTTGATCAGACTCTTTATGCTCTGAATTCTTTACCTCTGAATCAACTCGGTGATGTGATCATCAAACCTTCTTTCTGCAAGTTTTGTACTCGGTGCTGCCTCAAATACTCTGCTATTCCCCAATAACAGTAACAACATTCATCACTCCTCTTTTTTTTTTTTTTTTTCACTTTCTATATTCACATAAGGATTCTTCACTCTTTAAATATCCTCTGTTTTTGCCTCTTAATCTCCTTGATTAGGTTTTTCGCAAGTCAATCTCAGTCGCTCGATCATCCTTATGATTTGTTGCCGCTCGATAAACCGCCTGACTGTTACCTTGGAAATTGTTCCCTTCTTGGAACTCACAATATCAGTTTTTCTGCTTAATCTCTGCCTTGCATCTTGTTCTTGATTATTCTAGTCTGTAGATTCTGTAACCAACTAACTTTAGTGATCATAGATTCTCCTGACATCGTCTTTCAATTCATTAAATGCGTTCTTATCAAGATTTGACTCAGTTTACTTGTTCGGTTGCCTTGCCTGCATTACTCGGTAAGTAAATACTTCAACTGCTCGGTAACTGACTACGCTCGGTGCTTGGTGTAAGTTTTCAAACTCGGTACTCGGTAACTGTGACCGAATAGCATTTCCACTCGGTGATTGTTTTCGCTCGGTGCTTGATTCTACTTTCTTTACCGACTGCTCCTCCCTTTGCTTACATTACCGACTAACTTCTCATATTCGGTAGTACTGTCCATTTCCTTTACCGACTAGACTTGGCTGCTTATGACTTTGACAAAACTTATGACAACAAAATGAATAAGGTAACAAGTGATTCCATTTTGAAACTTGAGTTTAATATATAAAATTCATATTTAACTTGTGTATTAATTATGATTGACACATCATTTGGTGAGCTTACATTTTGTTTTTGTCTTGCACATACTTAATGCTAAAGGTATAAAAAAATGACATTAATTACACATTACTTGGAATAAAATTAATCACTTGCTAAAAGTTGTAATTTTTGAATATGACAAATCAAATTTGTTATAGGTCTAGAATTTGTACACTAATATAGTTTTATCTACGATGTTATAACTACTTTCTATTTGTTTACATAAAAGATATTCATTGTGATGGAAAGGACATAATATTTTATTATAACAATATAATATATAAATATGTAATCTTAGCATGCACAATTGACTTGTTGTCATAGGAAGCTAAGTTTTTTAGTACTATTACTTGTATGATAGTGTGAAATGATGTGAAGTTGTACACATTTTGTATATGATTGACATATGTCAAGTTAAATGAAAAAACTAATTAGGTGATAGTGAATGACACTTTATTATATTTTATATTTAAACAATACTAATAATATATTCTATTAATTAATCATAATTTGACAAATATCATCACAACTATTGAATCATTTTCCCTTGTTTAATATGTTTTCATTATGCTAAAGTTAATAAGATAGAAATCACAATTAATAAGCTAACACACCTATTTTATAGACTTTCAAGATGAATATGAAAAAAATTAATTGAAAAATATATACGTTGCTCAAATTTTATATAAAATTTAAATGAAATATAGGTACACCACCCATATTTTACATATAAGATCTATGTAAATGAAGGATAAGTTTAACTTGTAATAATTACTTGAATGTCTTGACAAAAAATTACAAGAAATACCTAAAAGGGAGTAATTGTTCATGAATTATATGCATTAATATTTTTTAAATAAGGTTTAAGTACGAATGAAACTTTATGATTTGACAAGTGAAATGTAGTGGTTCATTGCTATTGTCACATAAATATGTTTGAGAACTACTATAATTGATTAAATTATGTACTAATTACAAAACCTAGTTATACATATGTTTATGTGCAACTTACTTATAATGTACTCACTCAAACATCAATTGATGCTTAAGAAGGCTTATATCATAGGGAGAGCACTTTCACTACACGTAGAAGGGGGCTCTACCTAAATTCTCCCATTATGCACATCATAATTTATGATCACTTAATCATACTATTAAAATACAACTTAAACAAGTGGACTACTTTTATTCTACTTTTGTATTGATATTGTGACACTATTTATGATCTACAATGCAAGTAAATTTGGAGATTTTTTTTCCTTATTAATTGATATTGTAACAAAGTTAGAAATCCATTTTTGTTTGTTTGTATGAAGTTTAGCTTTAGAAATGAAAATTTTGGAAAACTACAAGATACAATGTAAAGACCGACCTTTAGACAACTTGTGCCACATCAACAATACACAAAAGACAAGGAAGTCGGTCAACACAGTCAAATGTCAAATCTACAAACTGACAATTCAGAGTTAATTTCCATTTAATTCCGTGAAATAGAACAGGGTTCGACCACTTATCAAAAACAATAAGAGACTACATGATTCCATAAATAAGGAAGAGGTGTCGACCAAAACTGTTGAACACACCATTAGTACAATCACATGAGATACTATATCAAAATCAATAACAATTTTGACAAATATTCGAAAAAAATAACTACCACGTGAAAATAATTTTGACCAACTTGTCAAAAATATCGATGTATGTCTAGGGAGAATAGACCCAACATGAACATAATTTACAAGTTAAAAAGCTTTTACAAGAGCCATTGACTATCATAAGTTACAAATGTTATTACAATATACCACTGGTTAATAACAAGAAAATATAATGTTATAAACATCCAAACCTTCCTGACAGGAGCTCCAAACACCTATTTCACACAAAACATCAGGGGTGAGAATATTGTAGGAGTGCGTTACCACCCTACCATAAAACAATTATGCTTCCCCGAAATATTTCCTGACATGAAAGATACACAACCTAGGTAGAGGAAAGCTGATCAAGTAAAACAGATTGAAGTAATGAAATTGTGCACATCGACATATAAAATATAAATGATAACAAATGACATCATAATGCTCAAGCATGATCATGCAATATAGGATTAAACAACATCGGTTTTCCATCAGTATTAAAACATCTCAAGTTTTCAATTCCAACTCAATATCATAGGAAATACAACCATGCATTTGGTTTTAGAATAGAGAATTATGGAAACTCACAAGTATCATGAATGCCTATGTAATTTGAAGAAAAATGTAAGGAAAAAAAGGAATCTAACATTTCTTTAATGGGCACATTCATCGCTTAACCAATATTCATCAATTTACATCGTTCATATATGTGTCAACAAGTAGAGTTAGGTTCACACATATTCACATGAATCATCTAGACACATTCCTTGCATGTAGATTAAATAACATACCTCAATTAGAAATAGATTATATGGAAAAACACTCATTATCCATAGAAGCAACCAACTATGTATTAACTTCCTTGCTAGCATCAAACAAAAATATCCTTAAACCACATTGTTCTAGCATAAGGAATATAAGTGCAAAGTTACCCAAACATAAATGATTTAAGCATACCCCCAAGAATGGTTGACGTTATTTGAGAAGAGTAACCAAGGCCATTTTCAATATTCAAAAGTATTAACTGAAAACTCAACTCTCACAAGACAATACTCATCTTGAAGAATAAATACCAAAATTTATTAAGACACATTATTAAAGTTTCTACTAGTGAAACTAAGTGTTTGGTTATATCTTACTATAGATTTCCTTTCCATAAAGTATCTTTCTCACAAAAAAAAGAGGTAAATGAAAAAATAGATACATACAATAACCTTTCTGAATATCCTTGGAATTTTCACTTCACAGTATGCACTGACATCAGACAAGAAGAGAAAACTGAATTTCTTATTGACATCAAAATTCACTAATACCAAATCTATATTCAATTATGGTAATCACATTTTACAGAGCAAACTACTATTTAAATATCATAACAGAAAACAAAAATACATAAATACAGTCAAGCATTGAAATTTTCTTACATGTCGATTTCACAAAAATAGGAACGATTAGTGATGCACTATGACATAGTAAGTATTTATAAAGTTTCCTGTTGGACCAAGACTAAACTAGGTGGTACAGTTGACGATGTGAGCTCAATTATGTAAATAAGAGTGAAAGAACCTAAGGCAGGTTTGCATACAAGGAGTCCCTACGATATATAAGGTTCAATTTGTTTTCTAGACAAGCTTCTAAAATATTTGATTTGGAATGATATAAATAAATTTCGCTAAGTTTTGTTAACACAATCAGAAAGATAATTTATCCACTGTCATAATATTCTCCTTCTTAGTTCATCAATGTTTCAAACCTATCCATGTTTCCAAATCAACAAGATTTTACAGATTTCTTTAACATTCTGATTCTTCCAATAGAGAATCATTTATTAACTAATTAATGAGAAGGGATATGCTTGCAGAGTTTCTTTCGAATGCCAAGTGAACTAAAATATGATAATGCATGACCAAGTACTAAGTTTTTTTTTTTTACATTTTTAAATACAGTCTCAAATAAGTGTTTGCTCCCAAAATAACATATTCAACTTCTACACTTCACTTCAGAGAATGTCATGTAATATAAATTTGTGGGAGCATTGATATAACTCAAATGCCAATAAAAGACAAATTTTACATGATGCCAAACCATTAAATATGCTCATATATTATACAGCCATACGAAGTCGGTTTTAGGAAAGAAAGTAACAGAGTAAACTAATAGTATACAACAAGTTAAGATAATATTGATAAGTCTTGACTCATAAGAACCAACTGCACTTTTCAGTGACTATAGGAACAACATCTAATACCAACCGCATAGACTTGAGTATAAATAATATGAAAGATATGAATATTATCCAAATGCTGAGAACAAAGCCATAACATTCCATAGGGAAACATAGTGCTAACATTGGCTAAAGGTATAAGAAACACTAATCTATCATAAAAATGGGAGCATGAACAACTATCTGACTGACACCATTTCTCAACATTAATAAAGCACAACAAACACCTATATGTCTACTCCAAATAGTTAAATGATGCCTCCAAGAAAATCTTTGTAGAAACTAAAGCACGAACAATTCAAAAGGTAGCTACTAATGAGCTAAATTAATGGCTCTTTTAATTATGCTACTTTGTCATATTTTTCGAGTCTTGTTCCTAGGGTGTCCTCTAAGTTTGCTCATAAACCTTATGTAGTTTCTTTTTAAGTCAGTTTATGGGTTTGATCACAAAGAATTTAAGTTCTACTTTTATATCCCTGATAAGGGTTGTAGACACTCTTTTTATGATAATATGAAATATCTATATATTAATTATAATTATGGATTGATGGATAGTTAATCTTGTGATGAATAGATATACATTGTGTATTGCATGTGTTTGTTCTTGTTAACATTTGTGATGCAAAACATTGAAGGAATAAGTACTCAACAAATGACGCTTAATTAGGATGCATCGTTGAAGACTAAGTCCTTGCAGCTCACCAAGGATTGACAATTGAAGGAGTCTTCTGATGAGCTAGCCACAAATTGTGCTGAGCTAGTTCGTTGCTTACTTTTGTTAAGGAATCAATCTAGGAAGTAGTGGAGGCTAGATATGCTCCTCATGTTGATTAAACGAGTCTTATGTTCTTCACATAATGGATAATGTTCTCCTTCTTTCTAGTTTTGTAACAATTCTAATTAGCCTATTCTCTGACATTGATCCATTAGTTAGTTAGCAAGCTTCCTTTTATAAATAAGCAATTGAACCTCCTCGAAGGCTAGTTAGTTTAGTGAAGTAGATTGATGATTGATGTAATAACATATTAGTTTCAATCGAGTTTAGTGTTTCCAGAAATTGTTTGTAATCACTACACTTTGCAAGTATGAATAAAGAGGATATGTTACGAGTTTAGAATTGTGTAATGTAATTATGAGTACTCACTCAAGGGGGCCCACTTGGTGTGTAACTCCCTTTAGTTTCAGCAAGTGGTTCCTTTCAGTTCATTTGCAAGTTTGGGAGTTTGATTGTTCCTGCAACCACTGAGATACTTCCTGTGACTATCCTTGCAGCCAAAGGCATACATGGTTGTTCATGTCTGCACCTCCTCAACTTTGTTGTAGAAGTTTGGATAAGATCAGTTTAGCATTTTAATTTCCTTTAGCATTTAGAGTTAAGTTCAATTCCAACATTTATCTTTCTAGCATTTACCTTTCAAGCATTGCTTTTCCTTGGAAGTTATAGGTTAGCATGGATTTGATAGGAACTTAGTGCTTATACTTTGCATACCCATTTCAATTTCACACACCCTAGTTTGACATATACATGAGCTTTCATAATGGAATAGATAACTACCCAGTCAGATGTCCAACCCCCGAGTTTAGTTGTGTAACCTAGTTATTAAACCATTTGGGAAGTCAATCAGCTACGAGAATAGCATAACAACACAACAATCCAAAACCCAAATAAGATATGGGAAGCTACATACAAAACTAAGGATGTGTTGTCATACTCTCACAATAGACAAGAATGGAATTCCAGAGACTATGAAGATAACAATTCAAAGAAAACATTTAATCATTCAATCTTAAATCCCAATAGAATGAAGACTCATACCTCTGCAATGAAAATAGAAGCAAAGTATTTCAGAAGAATGTCCTACCAATCCCTCCTTCCTATCTCTGAATGCCTTTCACCTGCTTCTCCTACTCCCATCGCAGAACCAAGTCCTTCTAAGGACAAACTTCCATTAGCAGTCGCATGGCCATCTACGAAAGCCATTCTGGAAGGGCAAAGTGTTGATGTAATCACATTAATTTTCCCCAAATTTTCTTCTTAGTCTCCAAAGAAAGAGTTTTTTTTTCTCTCCCCCCCAAATTGAGATCTCATGGCCAAAATATATGTATTTCAACTAATCAAAGGTTTATTTCCAAATGAGTTTTTCATGACTTTAAAATAGCATGCAAGCGGAGATTTTTAATAAAGTTTGTCCCCTCCAATCAATGCCCACTCTTTGTTCAACCGAATTTGAATTAGATATATTTGTTCCATTCAAATTTAAAATAAAATAAAAGAACTTAAAACTAAAACATTTCTTTCCATTATTATTTTACAATAAAAATTCAAGATGACAGAAGAATTAACGAAACAAAATTTGGGTTATGACATACAATAATACATTTTTCTAATTGTCATCAATAATGTGCACATATCTCACTTGGGATTCACTTAGTGAACCTAGGCGATGTAGAGGAATGATTGAACTTGATTAGTCACCAAATACTATTCACTGATCTAATCAACTCATTACAAGCTCACACTGATTTTACAACTCTAGGTGCATTGCCCTTAAGCCTAATGGGTGCACAATCATGGTAACTTGATCAACCAAATGCACATGATGACTAGGAAAGCCCCCTTTCACTTCATTTTCAAATATAAATAACCATTATTGTCATCTTGAAACTCTAAACAATGCCTTTTTTACATCAACCCACATTCACCAAGGGTTTTTGCTAGTCAATCTACAACTTGAAACACACAGACCTATATAAATTATTCAAATCAATCTACAACTTGAAACACACATACCTATATAAATTATTCAAATGAAGAGATACTGAGTCATCCTTTTGTAAGAGCATGGAAACAATAGGACAAAATTTTCCACAAGGTTTCATTAATTTTCAAATGTGGAAACTCATTATATGAATTAATTTCACTCACTGAAAACCCTAGGTAGGGTTCATGACAGTCAATAGGAAAAATGCAATAAATGTTAGGAATAACAGTCCACAAGACAACTGAGAGGGGGGGGTGAATCAGTTGTGATATAGATTATTAAAATTTAAACTTTATAAACCAAATCTGCAAATGTAAATGATAACACAGTAAATTCCAACACCATAACACAATATTTGTTGTCGAAGAAATCCTGTTAAAGGTAAAACCCTGGTGGGAATTAACACCCACAAATAATGTACTAAGAGTATAGTATCCCTGTTAAAAGATTTAGCCCTGTTAGGAGCTTGTTACAACATTACAGTACACAATCCCTGTTAGGAGACAAACCCTATTAGGAGTCAAAAGTAATAGTAGGCTCACTGCCAAGGCACACTTCCCAAAGAAGGTTAAAGCCACCCTCAAGGATTCACAATCTAAACAAGTGTATAAAGAAAATACACAATCTATTGAACTGTTATGATAGCAACTGTCTTTGCTTGGCCAGTTCCAATGAAGTATTCTTCTCATAAACTCTGCTCTACATCCAGCAACCAAAAAAGCCTCACAACTTTCACTTATTCTTCTTATCAACCTCTCTCACATCTTTTCAAAAGAAAAGATCACTCATATATACCCTCTTACAACAATTCATTAGGTCGGCCTGTTAAGCTTTCCTAATACACAAACAATTAATTAGGTCAGCCAATTAAGGCTTTCCAATATAGAAATAATTATTTGACCCCTTGCTAAGATACACACGATACCCATAACAAGTAAACATCAATTAAAATCCATCACATATACTTCCAAATCCGCAATCCATGCTCACAATTCATTTTACACGCTACATGTATGAAGTCGACCACCAATTAGGTCTTCTTCAGAATACACACCACAGTTGACGTCACTAGTAACCAAACAACAATCAAACTCAACCCATTACTCCAACATATGTCGGCTGTCCACCAGTAAGCTCGCATCATCTGAAATATCTTCACCAGAAAGATTTACCTAAAACACAGAGACCTTCTCTGTCCAGAAACATAGTTACAGTCCAGAAGCCAGTCTTCACCAAATCAATTGTAACATCCACAATATGCAACATAAAGCTAAGCGACCTTAGGAATAAGGTCAACACACATCCTTCTGTATAAATCCAACTTCGATCATTCTTCATCATCCGTACAGTGTTCGTACACTCCTTCTAGTCAAGCAACCAGTCTGTCCTCTCCACAGAAATATATGTTGACATCAGTGACAAAACATGAATATCAACAACATGATCAGTAACCAAAACTGATATCATCCAACAATAACTTTCTCAAAACATAACAAAATCTCATGAAACTAATTGCATTTAAAATTATAAAAATATCAACAACTTTTCCAATTGGTTTTAGGCCTATATCTATCTATACAAGTTTGTACAACATAGTTTTTTCAGACTGCTCACACAAAAATGGACCATAATAGGATAGTCAAGAGGAGAAATGTTATAACTTGCTAAAAACACCGTGAAAATGGATGAAACCAATTGCATTTGGAAGCTAAGAACCATTTCCAATTTTTAAAAACATGTGCAGGTTCGTACCAATCTATACAGGACCATACAACGCGTGTTTTTAGACAGTTTACTAGTAAAACTAAAAAAAATAATGAACAATGATTCCAAAATAAGTTGTCCTTTCATTTTGTCTCCTTCCTTCCATCTTGGGTGTGAGTACAGTCTCTTTTCATCAAAATTAATCCATCTAAATAACTAAATCGACTCCCTTATGTCATTTAAAAAAAAAGTTGCAACATTTTCACTTTTTACAACTTCTTGGCAACTTTTGCAATTTTGACAACTTTTCAACTTAAGGCATAACCTAAGGCCCACATGGAATAAATCATCCAAAAAGACCTTATTTATACAAATCAACCCAAAACCAAGGTTGGAGAACAAATTCCAACCTTCCATAACTTGAAATTGCACTAGAAATTTCAAATTAGTTTTTGGTAAGAAACCATGAAATTTGAATTGCTAGACTTGTTCACCTAACCTAATCCCCTGAGATTGATCTCAATGACTCTCTATGGCCTAGTTCAACCCAAATTATGGACCTTAACAATAAAATGAATGGAAATGCATAAAAAATGAATGCTCTTGCATCATTGGGTCATAGCACGTGTGTTCGTGACATACTAAAGAATACCCCTATTTTCAAAAAATATTGCCCCAAACTCCTTTTTATCAGCCCCATCCAATACCCACCTAGTACCCCCCACACCCCTTTTCCTATATAAACCTATACCTAAAAAAAACACCCCCTCCCCCCTTATATAGGCAATATATTGCTCATTTTAAACCCTCGAGTATGAGTGCACGTGCTATTATATTGCCCCATTAGTGAAGACCATGTGACATATCTGCACCTATTGTCTCCCTTGTGTTTTAAAAACAAGAGACCCTGATAATGTACTTCTTAAGACCATTCTCTCAAGAAATTGGTACCAACACTCAAACAAATAAAATACAAATAATATTTAAGAAATAAATGTATTATTGTTTTTAGGGGTTCACCACTTAGTGTGTTGTTTAAGTGGTGGTATTGTTGTTATTCCCACTAAGGTTCAAACCCTTGTTGGGCCATTGTGATTGTGGGCTTGTGCCTTCATTGATCCAATTTGCTTGAGCCTCAGATTTGTTACATAGGGATGAGGTCTCCCATTTGTTGCCTCACCAGTTCTTAGCTCTAGGTCAAACACGTTTCACATGGAGCCGAAGTGTGTGTCGTTCCAACGTCACCAGTCACGTTAAAAAGTTTACTAGGTGTGCATGCTCGCGTGCACACACACACACACACACACACACCCATTAAATGTATTTTAAAGATATTTACATGGCATTTTGTACTCAAATTGTCTAAATTAACCAAACTACAAATATATAACATAACAAATTAAACTAATATTTAAACATGTTGCAATGAGAAGAACTAGTCACTACATGACATTTGTTTATTTTAATTCATAAATGTTGTAATTTTAATATTTATATTCTTTATTTCCTCTTTCAATGTCTACTTTATGCCATCTAGCTCCCCTCCCATACTTAAGTATTCATTGCCATTGTTATCCTTCATTATTTATTAGTGTCCTTTATTTTCAACATAGAGCCAAAACTAAGCTCACTTAACTAATACCACTCCTACTCAAGCACACGCAACCTTAAAGTTTTCCCAAACACTTTGACCTAGAGCTATGAATCGGCGAGGCCACAAATGGGGGGACCTCATCCCCATTGGATTTGAACCTTGATGGCAAGGACAACAACACAACAACTTAACCATCACAACATGCCACTATTGGCAAGAAATGCTTAGTTCATTGATTTGGTGCTTAGCTCTTTACTCAGAAAAAATGAGAGTTTAGTCCAATGATTTGGAGCCTAACTCTTAATAGATGAACCCTCTTATAGCCTCTTTAAGCAATGTGTAATAGACCCACACCCACACCCACACCCACACCCACACCCACACCATTGGTAAATAAAAAATTAGACCCATGACTTATTGGTGATTGATATAGAACTCATTTAACCACTTGAATTACTACTGATTTATGCTCTCTAAACCATTCAATGTAGAATCTTGTTAGTTTCATTTAAAAACTATTTTCACATAAAATATGTAGATACACTCTACTCACTAACTACCTCCATAAGGGAGCATGTCATGCCATTGCACACATGTTCGGCCAAGTGGGGACATACATCCAATGTTGCAAAACAGACAATCCTTGCACTCCTCCGCCAAATTTGGCGGCCCCAGCAAAGTGGATAACTACTTAATTTTTCTAAAGCTTTAAAAACCCGCCATAAATCTCATTACTTTACTCATACATTTAATATTTTAATGAGGAGGAAAAAAGTTAAGATACTGTCCATCACGTGACCTGACATGGGCTCCACGACCCCCGGGGAGATTAACTCGAGGCTGACGTGGGTCCATTCTCCTTATCACCTGACGTGGCCGATGGTGACTTGTGCCCCTACAAAAATTACATCATCTCTATAGGCTTTAACTCCGCCGGTGGAACCATTCTCGATCAGGCAGTGCTGACGTGTACTCTGATCTTTGGGCAAAGTTCATCACCTATAGTTAAGCTAATTTAGGGATGAAATTAGCGAGCTTTTTTGCTATATATTCTACGAGAGAGTGAGGGTCTAAGAGCTCGCATTCTTTGCAAAACTGAAGAAACAGTCTGGATTGAGAATTTGGGTTTCTTTCTACTTGTAGTGTTCTTGGAAAAAATGGGTCTTTTGGATAAGCTTTGGGATGATACAGTTGCAGGCCCACAGCCTGATAATGGCCTTGGTAAACTCCGAAGGAGTGCAACAATTAACATTCCTGGGCAATCGCCTTTACCAGGTTCGTTACAGAAATGAATTTGGTCACTTTTTTTCCTGAAGATTAATTGTGAATGTTTGATGTGTTTGTGTTTAAATGGTGGGTTTTATTCTTGAGAATTGTAATGCTGGTAGAATTGGGTCTCAGATGGGTTGATTTTGTTATTGGTTGATCATATATGGTATTGGCTGATGATAAATGATATTGGGTGTTTTAAGATTTTTCATGGGTCTTTGATGGGTTGATTTTGTTATTGGTTGATTCTTCATGATGTTGGATGATGATAATTGATATTGGGTGTTTTAAGATTTTTCATGGGCTCTAGATGTGTTGAAATTGTTGTTTGTTGATCCTAAAAAGATATTGGGTGTTTGAATTGTAATGCTGGTAGAATTGGGTCTTAGATGTTATTGGTTGATCCTTATTGGCTGTTTTAAGTTTTTTCTTGCTGTGATCTGGATCGGGTGACACTGTTACGAGGGTTTCTGAGTGATTTACTATTGATAAGTTGTATGGGATTGTGGGTTTTGTTCATTATTTAGATTTTGGGTTTTGTTCATTATATATAGATTTTGGGTTTTATATGAGATGGATAATGTTAGCTAACCAGGTTATGAATTAAGAGTTTGGATTCCATTGATTCTGTGATGGTACTTCTTAGGGTCTCCGTTTTGGTCACTGTAATAATAATCCTTTGTTTTTTGTTGGGAACTGAGCAAGTGAAGAGAGCAGACTTTGTGCTTACAATATTAATTTGTGTGGGGAGGGGGGAAGTTTTTGTATTGTGAAGTATGTATTTGTACTGTAGGGTGCAATAAATTTTGAGTGGGAAAAACTGAAACGGATTAAAATTCTTCATTAACTTTTGAATGAAATATATGATTTTGAGCCTGTGGTTTGGTGGTGCTTTGACAGAGAATGAAGAGAGTTTTAAAATGA
Source organism: Thuja plicata (assembly GCA_018584345.1). Lineage (NCBI taxonomy): Eukaryota > Viridiplantae > Streptophyta > Pinopsida > Cupressales > Cupressaceae > Thuja > Thuja plicata. Next base: position 2,454,111 of record MU225772.1, on the reverse strand, counting down.
TGAGGCAGCGCAGAGCAAGTGCAGAAATATTGAGATCAAATGAAGAGTCAGCACAAGTATCTCGGAGCATCCAAATTTTGAAGCCTCCATATGGACGCCCTCTATCTGTGGACACCTCCGAAGTACCCTCTTCACCTTCAAACTCCAGCCCTCCTGTTTCACCCTTTTCATGTAAGTATGGATTTGCAGGATTATGGATCTACCTGTTTGGAGAAACAAGCAGTTACAAGGAAGTTACTATAGTATAAATTTGATAATATTCTTATGCCCACATATATCACTCTCAAGTTTTTACATATTCCCACATCGATCCTAAGATAATTAGGACATTTGGCATCCGAACTGGAGCATATCAAAGAAGCAAACCCTTCCTTACAACTATAGAACAATTTTTATCTATTGATGCTTTGTATTTTGCTTGCTACATCTCCTGCTTGCAGTTCTGATTTTGAATTATGGTTCTTAACAAAGGGTTTTGGAAGAAGATTGTGGTGAATACAATTCACAGTTTAATGGCTATAAAACTTTGGGGTTTTTGGAAGTTATTTACTGTTACAAGTTTTTTATGTGGGTCAAGGGTCAAACTGATAGATTATTATACTTCCAGGCAAACAATAATGCGTTGCATCTAATTAATCTTGCAGATTTTTGTTGCTGCAAATCTGAGTCAAAGCGCAGAAATGCACAGCTAAATTTGTATTTTGTTGGTTGTGCTATTGAAAAGAGGGCGCAACTTGTTTTTTTAACGTACACCTGTAATCAAAATTCTTTGAGAGAGGTGTCTTTGGCAGAAACTATTTGAGAACTAAAACTACTGAGAGTTAGTCATTTAGAAGGTCAGGCAAACTGACTCGAAACCATCCAGAAAATAGAATTGATTTCATTAGGCATCAGATTATCTTGACCCTAACATGAATCCAGATGTACATACATTGCTGGTAGAAACTTTTCTGAAAGGGTCACAAATGTATTTCGCAGTCAAGAGAACTTCATGGACATGAGGTGTATATTTGAGGCAATTATTAAGATTGTATTGATACACATCCAAAACTCTTGGTTCTCCTTTCCATGACTTAGTCTGTGGTTTTTCATCAGTAAAGCTTTGAATTATGCTGAATTGCTATGTGTCAATAGAAGATTACACCCAGAACTCTTGGTTCTCCTTTCCATGAATTAGTCTGTGGATTTTCCTAATAAATGCTTTGAATTATGCCAACTGCTATTTGTCAATAGATGTGTTACTAGTCCACTTATATGTCAAAAGGCTTATCAGGAGTGCTTTGTCTGCAGTCAACTGTGTAGGAATATTAAGGCTTCCTTTGTTGTAATAAAGTCATTTTAGTCACATTTGAAGTTCTTCATTGTTATAATAGTTGATTTTTCAAAGAACATTGGGGTATTTTGGAAAACATATGGAAATACAACTAAAACAATACTTAATAATCATCTATTTTATGCATTGTAAAATCATATATGACCTTTAATAATAATATTACTTGTATTTATTACAGTACAAATGCAGGTGCTCTTCAAATTTTTAATAAACTTGAAATATACACTTCTTGTGATTGGGGTAGGAAACTGCACATAATCTTAAGAATATGAAAGCAGTGTGGGATCTTGCATTAATTTTTTGATTCTGCAATTTGTTTCAGGGACACCACGAGAGCGAGAAAATCCATGGAGAACCCCCAGAACCCCAACAAAATTTGGACCTGAAAATAGAGAGAAAGCAGAACCCAGAAGCCCAACTGTGTATGACTGGTTAGTTGTCTAAATCAATGAACTGGTACCACAATCATCGTTCATATAACTACTCCTTGCAGGCAATAGTACTAATTCTCTTGTACTGCCAAATGCAGGGTAGTGATCAGTGCTTTGGACAGATGAAATGCAATTCAAGTTTTGATGGTGATTGCACTGTAATGCCCATTCTCCACTTGCCTTGCCTTGCCTGGGCCCTGTTAACTGCTGCTGCCAGCCGCCTCCTTCTCCATCTCCATCTACTGTAGATACATACTAGTCTACATAGATTAACTAGGTCAATCTATGTACAAAGTTAGCAGTTTGTGGGTTTTCAAATGGGTTGATGTTCTTTTAAGTATTAAATCATTTTCTATGCACAGAGGATAAGGTGGCCCAGAAAGTAAAATAAATTGGGTCACAGCGAACATTAGAGAGAATAATAGTTAGGTAAGATGTCATGTCTGAATTATAGAGATTGGGTTACAGTTTTGGAATCCCAAATGTATAATGTGGCACAAGTATGGTGTCTCTACGTGTACATATGTACTTTCAGCTTGTATATGAATCCTTCAAAAGGTTGATTCCAATCCAGTCAATTGCCTTTGCTGTTATCAAAGGTTTTAAGGCCTGTCTTATGTTCAATATTTTAGTTTATGGTGACCTTTCATTTAAGTATGGATCGGCTGTATCTTTATTGATTGTTAACTTTACTGTGGATGGTGGGGCTGTGACTTAATGGGGAATCAGATTTCTACCTGTCTTTACACGTATTGATTGTGAAGGGGGAAGAAGACAAATTTATATGTGGGCCTCTGTGAGAGGCTATTGTTTCAACTTTTGAGTAGTTATTAAGAAGTTTTGATGATTGATACCGGCGAAGGTACAGCCACTTCAAATTTTTATACATTTTGTAATTATTTGAAGTACAAGTGAATGGGGATTGGTACATGTGAAATATCTTCATAAGCTTTTAATTATCATATTTTTAATTAGTTACTAATTGGAAGTTGGGGGAGCAAGGAGGGAGCATTAAAAGATTTTACTAATGATGACTAACCATAATTGGATGAAATACATCTTTTATTCTAAAAATCAACCAATCATGTAATGCCACATCAACTACACAAGTGTGGGGGTCTCTAATACACTATCAAGTGTGGGGGTCTCTAATACACTATGATTGGTCTCACTTTTCAAGCATGTTGATTTGACATCATATGATGTGACTTTGAAACCTTAGTTATAAGCAAGGGACTCCCAAGTAACTTGATGAAAAAAAAAAATCAACCAATCATGTGATGCCACATCAGCTACACAAGTATGGGAGTCTCTAATGCTCTATGATTGGTCTCACTTTTTAACCATGTTGATGTGACATCATATTTGATGTAAAAAAAATGAGAGTGATTTGAAATTTCAATGTAGGATTTTGAGAAGTGCAAAGTTAGGGTGCTCAACTACTAGATCCTCTCCCCTATTTGTGACTAGAGAATTAGATTTTGTTTTGGGTATATGAGAGAGGACCCACTAGTTGGGCAACACCCTTTAAGGTTTTAGGACCACACCATCAAATATGAGGCCACTTTTTTTTGTCAAGGTGTTCCAAAAGGTTTAAAAAAGAGAGAGGTCCATACTATGGTACTAAGTCATGTTTTGTTGGTGCATTGACACCGCATCACATGTTTGGTTGCTTTTTTAGATCTAAGTACATTTTCAGGAGTATTAATGCGATATTGTCCTAACTATTGGACATTAAAACAACAAGTGCTATAAAAAGTAATTATTGAATGATTCTTAACTACTAATATAATTTGATGGTAATAATTATAGAAAAAATAGATTTTTTTAGGTAATTTAAAAAACAAAACTTAAATTTTTCTTTAATTTTTATTTTTATTTTGATGAAATATTAAAATATTACTTCAAAATTACTAAATATATTAATATTTTTATATGATGGATTTATTTATGTACTCTATTTTACGAATGTGAACAATTTATTATTGGAGTAAGTGCATAGAAATTAAGAGACAATTTATCAATCTAAAACAAATTTAAAACAACGAAATTTTTTAACACTAAAAAAATGTCCTATATTTTTTAATATTTTAAAGATTTAGAAAGCATTTATTTTTAATATTTTTTTATTAAAGAGTGCTTTACAAAGTATTTTTAGCTTTTGGTATTTTTATATTTTTTAATATAGACATATTTATGAACCTTGGAAATATTTATCATATTTTAAAAATTCAATGCATAAATATCTTGAATTATACATTAAATAGTGATTGCACTTACCCCTTTTTGAACCCTATTCTCATTCACTTATTTGATCATTGTGACACGATATTAAATATTGTGTTAATACTCAAATGCTTTGGCTTCCCAATGCATTGATTTAACATTGAAATTCAACAATCAAGAGTAAAATTTAACATTGAAATTCAACAACCTAAAAGTAAAAGTTCCTACACATGATTGATGGGCATGGCTATATAAATTTACAAGCAAAACAAACATGAATGTTGTTTTGGGTATCTTTTTATTTGCTTGACAATAGCAAATAAGAAAGCAAATACTATAAACTTCCTTTATACAAAATTGAAGGAAAATACTCTTAACATTTTATGACATTTAATAAATTCTAATTAATCAAGACTTCACATGTTTGGAAATGTGAGCCACTTTAGTGAGCATCCAAAATGAAAGTGAGATTTTTGCAACATGTCATGGATATAAATTATAAGATACAAAAAATAGAGTTTAATCTATTTTGTTAGATGCAATGGTTACAATTCTACAATGTGTGTTAATTAATTTTTTGTTAAAAGTTCATGTTGATATAAATAAATAAGACGTAAAGCATCAAGTGTTGTTAATGTATTGTTAGAGTATATTAACAATTAAGTTGTATTTGTACATAGCTTTAATAAAGTCTTAGAGCTACAAACACAAGTATGACTTCAACACACTTCATAAAAAATAAAGAATCACAACCTTTGACACTTATCTATTGCTCAACACATCCAATTTCATACATTCAAATGCATGACTCAAATCAGATTCAAAAGCTAAGATTCAAAAGCTAAGCTGGAACATCAAAATCAAACAATATGAACAAGGATCAAAATGGATGGAACTTTTTATGAGAAAATGGATCAACAAACAAATAGAAAAGATAGTTCAAAAATGTTTCTTGATTTTTGTATCATGTCTTGGAAAATCAATGATGTGTTGACTATATAAGAAATGATGGAAGCATGATATTTTCTTGATTTTTGCTTGTGAGGTTGATTCCTAGACGTATGCAATTTAGTCCAATGACATGACCATCCAAGAATCATTGATGAAATTTGTATATGAATAGTGATCAAATCATTGCATGTTTATGCAAAAAGATACCTTGGACATTGAGATGACTCATATCTTAATGCCAAAATCCACTTGCAACATTGAATCCGACGAAAGTGGTATTCATACTCCTATGGTTTGCAAATCTAACCAGTGAGGGTTATACCAATTTCACTATTGAAATTTGATGCAAGTGGTGTTGATATTTTCATATTTATGCAAGGAAAATGCAAACTATAGAGATCTTCCAAACACTAAGCATAGGTTATAAAGTAGTAATGACAAAGAAGGAAAGAAGGTACCCGAAAATGAAGCCTTCAAATCTGTACCAAGTTTGTCCTTTAAAGATAGCTCCTTTAGGTCTGCCCTAGGTCTTTGAATTTGCACACAAATATCCCCTTAATTTGTTTCTTGAAGGATCTAGAATTTTTACCCTTTATGGTGCTATAGATCTGCACTTTTCTTTATTATGCAACCTTCCAATTCACAGATCTGATTAATACAGTTCACTGGACATTGAATGCTTGTATTATAGATCTGAATGCTTGTATTGTAGATATGATCAATACAGTTTGTATTTCATGGCAGATCTGATTTGCATCACATATTTGCTCCAGATTGTATCATACATCTTTCCATATATATGACTTATTATATTGTTGCTTCTATACATATCTGATTTATGTATATGCCATTTGCTTATCAACACAATTCGCTCAATGAAATTCGCTCCTGCACTTCCAGCACAATTCACATTTGAGATAAGGAATTCAATCCTTGAGGAGAGAAACATATGTTATGTTTTTTATATGATTCATCTCAAGTTCGATCCTCATTTATATGTGAATGGAGGAGACTCTTAAAGAGGCAGACTTGGGCCTTTAATAAATAAACCTTGTTTATTTATCTTCTCCTTAAGAGGCCGACTTGGGCCCTAGTTTATTTAATTTCTCTTTGAGAGGCCGACTTGGGCGCTTTTAAATAAACTTAATTATTCCATTCAAAATTTGATTTTCTAATAAACAATAAATAATAAATATTCTTATATTTATTATTATTATTTATATATCGATTTATAATAAATATATATTCCATATATTTATTGTCATCCAAGGTTGTGAATATTTGCTGCAAAGGCCATAATATCAACAAGTGATATTCATACAATCATGGTTGAAAGTCTAACCAGTGAGGGCTGTACCCTTTCATGTTCCAAAAAGCTTGATGACGAAAATAGCAAAAATAAATGCATCCAGTGATAAGTGACAATCTTAGTTGCATTTTGCATTCATTTTAGATTAAATCTTGTATTATATGAATTTCTCAAAAAGGGGGTGAGACAAAACCAAAGAGGGTTAATCAAGGTTATATCATCACAATTTCTCTAAATATTGAGTACATTGGACTTTTAAAATAATTCATTTCCACAGCCTTTTTGCATTTCACTTAGTCTTTAAGGTGTATTTCATGCATAAATCATTATCATTAATCATTATTAAGTCAATTCCTATAGATTCATTCATTATGTTACATTTAGATATCATTATACATTCACCATTGTATTAGTCATATCATTATTAAGCATTAGTCATTATGTACATTAAATCATTTAAGATTCATTATCTCATATCATTACATTCATTAGATTCAATTAGGTTCATCATTAAACATTTCAATTGCATTCCATTAGGATCATTAAATTATTATAGATCATACAATCATTACATAAGTATACACATTGCATTATACAAATACATTCATAACCATCTAGCATTAATCATTATATATACATATCATTGCATCATTAAACAATACATTAATCATTCTCCATAGAATAAACACAATTGCATTATAACATTGCATTTCAGTTATACATCTAAGTCAATTAAGTGCATATATACATTAAGTAAAAAATATAAAAATGCATCCATACATTTTCATAGACATCACATAAATCAACAAGCATATAGATAGACTCATCTAAAACTAAATCCATATAAAGATCATCTCAAAAATCATAAATTCCAATATATCATGACGTCAAAAGAAAGATAAGCTGACACATGTCAGAATCTATCAAAGTCTATAAAAGTGAATCAAATGTTCACATCTATCAAGAGATATCAAATGTCCATCAAAGTCTATCAAAGTCCTTAATCGAGGTACAAGCCTCAAATGTCTGATAAAGATACATCAATATATATCAAAGGTGGAATGAATAAGCATATACATCAACTCAGGACATGACCTATCCATATCTCCCCATGAGCATCTGTAGCCGGATCGTGCCTAGTACTATCTATTTTAGCGGTCTCTTTCTGACTCGTCCCAGCTACATATGCATGACTAGGAGGAGGTGCCACCTATGTAGGAGTCTATGAGCTCTGAACTTGATGCATATATTAACTCTCACCCTACTGCATATGTGGTACTGTAGCAACAAAACTTTGCATCACACTGGAAACTTGTGCCAACTGACTCTATATGGCAGATACTCTATCATGTAACACCTGTATGTCCTAGCTAGGAGCTGCTGGAGCCGTTAGAGCTACAGGGGAAATAAGAGCACCAAGATGAACTACCTGTCTCCCCACCCAATGAACATGTTGACCCCAAGTTGGTGCAGGAACTGGTCTTGGAGGAGAAACAAAACCTCATCTCATCCTCACTTTTCCTATACCCTACACACCATATCCACCTTCCCTACTGCCATCCCTACCACTACCTCATCCACCACCTCTGTCTCTACCTGTAGGAAGTTCGATAACAACTCCTCCTCTTCCTCAGATAATCCTACCTCCCAATCTCCCTCCCAATCTCCCTCCTCTGACCTGAGTTCTCCTCCTTCACCATCGTCATCTCCCATCACCATCCCCATCACTGCCATCATCTTTGTCATCAGGATCTCTCTCAACAATATCTGGAATGGGCTCTGCAGGATCAGTAAATCTAGGAAATGGGTAGCAACCACTGTGCATACTAAGGTGTAACACATGCATCAATCACATCCTTTCTGTAATCCCATGGTAAAGATGAAGACCCAAGACATCATCATGAGCAACTTTGTATTCCACCTATGGACCCCATAGTGATCTCTCTGAGTGAACACGAGCATAGGAAGCTAACCTTGGTGGCATACCTTTGTCTGACCAACTGTCTCATCACTCTCATGCAACATAATCTCTCAAATACCAGTGGCGTACAATTAATCAATAAATGAGGCATAAACATGAACGAAATCTCTCTATCATCCTTGACCTAGGCCTCACAACCTAAGTAAGGATGCCAACATACCTGATCCATATCGTCTAACATTCAACACCAATAATATAGCTTTCCCGAATGGGGCTAGATAATCACTCTAACATATATAAAAATGAATGGCCAATTAGGAGTCTGAACCCTAGCAGCAAAGGGTCTCACAATCAGGAGGTGCTCCCAAGTCCAAATATGTAACAACACGACACTAGCAGAAAGTGAAAAACTATGTATATACATTACATGATGAATATCATGATATAGCTGTGCTAATACGCATGAACTCAATGAAATTCTATGGGGATGGCCAATCATGTGCTCTATAATCTGGCCCCATCTTATGGAAAAACCATGTCCACATCTATCAAGGAGTAGAAACCCTCCAATCAACCCAGGAAGTACGACATGAAGTGGATCATACACTGACAATTATACCCATGGAATATTTTCATCATAAGTGGTAGGATCTGTGAAGATCCGACGACAGGCCTCTCCATCATAGACCTAATCGTAATAAACCAACTCACCCATCACTAGGATGCGTAAAATATTGTATAAATCCTTGGGGGTGATCATCATCTCATCCATTGGTAAATGGAAAATATTGTGGCCTGAGAGCCATCGCTCAACCATAACAGTCAATAAACCCTTGTTCACATAGGACTGGGGCATCTCAAGTTAAAACCATAAACCACATCGAGCTATCACTCATCAGTCACGACTTGACAAATCCAGAATCAAATCAAAGGGCCAAGGGTAAGGGTCTCTAACCTGCTGTTTACGAAAGGAAAACTATTTTGGAAATCAAAGTGTGAATCAATCAATCATCATCATCAATTTTATCATATAAATTTTATAAAAATCAATTAATCCTATTATCTTCTTGCACATCAACTTTCCTAACTCTAGATCCTGAGAAAGGTAAATCAACCTATCCTATCGACCTATCGGGATTGACATTTACATGAAATCAACTAAATGATATCATTGACATCAAATACACACAATTTTCATAGCATCATCAAGAAAAATCATACATTTATCCTTGCAATCAGATGACGAGTTTGAATACTTATGAAAATCATGTTGTAAAACTTGCAAAAGTGCATTAACAGGCTTACGTGCTACTTCGCCAATATATGTTAGAGTATTATTACCTTACGCTTATTAATTAAATCATATTGATTTAATTATATAAGTTCCTATTACTCTAGTTGCTTAAGCTTCACTTAGGTGCATTATTAATTAATTCTTAATTAATA
>MU225772.1:2422298-2441232 GCA_018584345.1 Thuja plicata | reverse complement strand
TCAGCTTAAGGGAGGGTGTTAGAGTATTATTACCTTACGCTTATTAATTAAATCATATTGATTTAATTATATAAGTTCCTATTACTCTAGTTTCTTAAGCTTCACTTAGGTGCATTATTAATTAATTAATAATGTGCAACCTAGCTTTTACCTTTTAGGGTTTCGTTCACCTTTTTAAGGTTGAACTTTGTAATTGTCGTTAAGGAATTCAGATTATTTTTTCGCTCTCACTTTCTGAGCAACTTCTGAGTTCTGCTTTTTCCTCCTTCTGCTTCTCTCTTGTAACAGGTTTTTTTTGCATGCAACTGGATCCTGGAGTTGAATCTGATATTTCATCAGTTTCTACAATATATACGCACTACAATTTTATATTGTCCATGCTATTATATTCTTACTATGCGCTACAACAATGTGTACACACTAAAAGATTGTCATACGCACTGCGATAATTCTCGTAAGTGTTATAAAAATATTACTTTTGCACGTCTATGGTATACACGTTATTTTATCCTATACTACGCACTAATCTAAAACTAGGGAATCCAATCCTACACGCTATTTCACACTTGGCGATGTGCCAAAATACATTGTAGACGCGCTAAGACTATAATTATACGTTCTAAAACTATGAAAAAAATAATAAAAAACTAACTTAAATTGTGCCTAAATTCCAAAATAAAGAAATTAAATTCAAAAATTGACAACGAAGGATATATATCAATACATACCAGAGCTCCATATTCGGTTGGGCACTAGAATTGGTGACCTCACTCGAACCTATGCTCCCAAATTGGCACAACCATGGCTGCAAAGGAGGGGTAAACAAAGTTGTGAAAGGGTAAAATAACAAGTGCACAAATGAGAAAACAGTAGGGTAAAAGAAAATTTAACCCTTATATACCACCAAAAGTGCCTTCTAAGGGGTATTTTTTACCATTTTTTAAACCAATCATCCTTTCTAATCAAATTTTTTGTACCTGGGGCATTTGTACAAATTAGATATTATCGACAAATAGATTAAAATTGCAACTTCACTCAAAATTTTCAAAACTCATTCAAATCACGATATTCAACCAACTTTCTCAAATATAAATTTCCATCCATTCCCCGAGGGGAAATCAATCATCAAAGTGCTTAATAATCTTAATCGAACCATTTTTTTAAAATCAGGAGCATTGAATAATAAAATTTCAAAATCATCAGTCGGGAAACAAAATCAAGTTGAATTTTCATCAGAGATTAATATCAAGGTTGCATCATTATCAAATTTGCATCAGACATCAAATCAATCAAATCTGCATCATTATCAACATCAATCAGTATCAGTATCAGGCATCAAATCAAGCATCATTATCAACATCAGTCAAATCAGTAACAAGCATCAAATCAAGCATTTCAAGTCTTTTTCATTTTATTTTTCCTCCTCAATCCAACATTGTGGAAAACTAAAACATTCATCATTCAAGAGTTTGGTTTCATGATTTGCTATTGGATTTTATGGAATCCAAGTTATTGCATCAACACTTGTGATCATCTCCAAAGAGGTATTGGATCATTGAGGTATAAGCTGATTTATGTTTCAAATCTAGATTACATTTCATCTTTCCTTATGCAATTTCAATATCATTTCATGGTCAATTTATATACAAGGGATTGACCAAGGCAAGAACCTTTCCAAAACATTTTCCCATTCATTTTTTGTGCAGGAATAGGTTTTCAGAGTCTCGGATCTAGATTTCAGGAGTTAGAGAACTAGTTGCATGTCCTTTTGTAGATTCGATCAGATTTAGAGTCTCCTTGACAAGGTTGAATTTTCTTTACAAGGTCAACTTTTTTGGACAAGGTTGACTTTGGTTGACATTTTACTTTGGATTTGATATTTTCACAAATAGAGGTTATAGATGTCAGAGTGTCAGATCTAGAATCATACCTGATTCCAATAGCTTTGTGACAATCAAAATCATACCAGAAGTTTGTTCCTCTTCTCCTAGATTCAAGGTGAGTTCATCCTTTTTATTCCCCTCTTGCACTTACTTTCATTGGTCAGATTTACATTGCATTAATCATCTATCACATTTACATATCAGATTTATATATCAATCACATCAAATTTCACACTCTATTCCATAAGGAATACCCAAATCCCCCTTTTACCTAGATCTTGCATTAGCACCCCTTTTATCCTTTTTGGGTTGTGCTAATCAGATTTGTTTAAGGGTGGGTTTGTATTCCAATGCATAGTATGATTTGGTGAGTGATATACATCCTAGCATTGCTCGCTATTTTATATTGTACATTTTGGCGAACATGACTTATAACTGTATACACCCTAAATTGGTCAACAAAAGTCAAAGTGGTCAAATCAAGTCAACATCATGGATGAATTAATAAAGCCATTAATTAATTAAATTCAATCCAAGAGGTATATAATAAACTATGTAATTGATTTAATCAATTGGTTATATAGTTCAATTAAATAAATCAAATCCAACCCATATAATTCTCCTACATGGGTAATTTAATCAATTGTTTGAATTAATTAATTCCTAAATTCTTTCAACAAAGGGACAAAAATCAATTAGCTAATGAGAAGAGAGGATTGGGATCACATGGATCACTCGAAGGCTTTGATATCTTGAGCACTCAATTTAAATAGCTCAATCTTGTCCACTCAAAGGGGACACATCATTTAACCTTAACCTCAACCATGCTTTGACTATGGTTTATCAAACTCGCCTTCCTACTATTAGGAAATACTATAAATAGTATGCATTTATAAATGAAATCACCAATTCACATCTAATCTCACCACTTTATGTCCATTATCATTTGCATCACCATAAAATTCAAACTTGCATTCATGTTTAGAATGATTTGAATTCAATTTAGCATTGTAGTAGCGTAATTAGCATTCAATTTTTCACAATCTAGCATGATTGCACATCATTTTCACTCTCATTCTAAGGATTTCCACTTTAGGATTGCTCATTTGAAACTGAGAGCATTCATTTAGTCTTCTTAGATAGGGATCCATGAGATGATTTCAAGGATTTCATTTTTGATTGTTTAATTAGTATAGATCTTTAGCACTAACTTGATATTCTTTGATATAATGTTTCGTGTATGTATTTTACGTACAAAAATAACATTTACATTCTAATTTTGGTGTTAGATCCTCTTTCTATGTAATTACATATCTATAATTATTTTGTATGGATTCACATCATATTACTGCAATCTATGCATTTGGATATTCTGGTAGTTAGATTCTCTTTGTATGCATTTAGATATACTTTATATGAAATTTTATATCACATTTTTGCTACATCTTGCATTTATATAGTTGTTACCTTTTATTGGCATGTATGCACTTCTTTCTTTCTTCTCATGTTGCAAAAACTATTTAAGGCATTATCCCGAAACCATTATATCACTTTTAAGACAAAACAATATCCTCCTATTAACTTTCCTTTACATTATGCTACCACTAAAAAGAATCAATTTAATACATGTCATGTTGCTTTTCCCTGTCTTATATATAAGGAAATATTACATCAAGAAGATGATTTTAACCTTTCTCTCAATGATCTTCCACTTTGGGGAGGAGAGTTGAGGATTGGTGTTAACTCTTCTCCTAATATAAGCCTTATTTATGAGGATGCTTTGGTTAAGGATGATGACACTTTACCTTTTATTTATTTATATTCCTCTCCCTTTAAAGATCCATCTTTAATGAACCATGATTATTCCTCTCCCACAGTTTGGTTTATTCATAGAAAATTTCCTACCCTTGATGATTCTCCTATCTAGGATGAACCCTTGGATAATGAAATTGATTACTCTCTTCCTTGTGATTAAACCTTGGTAAAAGAATATGACATAATGTTTGACATTTCTCCTTCTTCCTCTAAGGATGATGCATTCATGTTTTATATTTCTTCTTCTCCTAAGTATGTTTTAGAGAAAGAGGAAGACATAATAAATACTTTCCTTTCTATCACCTTACCTTCATTTAGTACTCCTTCTAGAGATGAAGCACCAAAGAAAGTCCCTAATACCTCTTCTAAGGACATCTTGGAAAAAAAGGATAATTTACTTAATTCTCTCCCTTCTAGTGATGAACTCATGAACAATCAAGAGCTTGATCGAGTCAATGTTATTGTTCATGCTCAATCTATGGTAGCCAACAAGCCTGTGATAACTATCAAAGGATGCATTTGATCGAATTCATTCCAAATACCTAACAAACATGTGATTATTGTCAAGATTTATCCTCAAAATTCTTCTCAAACTTTCGCTACACCTATGATAAATTTAAAGGATATAATCAACAAATTTCTATTTAAACTATGAATAAGCCAATTATAACTGTGAAAGTAAAATCTAGGAATGCTTTGGAGTTTATTAAGGAATATCGCGCGGTTACTCATACCTATCATACAAGAAACAATCCTCGAACTACTAATCTGGTTGTTCCTACTTCTCTCCCACCTTCTCAACCCATGATTCCTCCTCCACCTCATCTTCCTTAACATCTTGGAAAGGAGCATGATTTGATAGAGAAATTACATGCTATTCTGGCTAAGACTTCTCTTTGGGAACTTCTTCAAACATATCCTACATATCTTGAAGCCTTGAAAAAATCTTTAACCACTTTTCCAACTCCACCACCTAATCAGGATAATATCAATTATGTATGCATTCTACTCTTGTCCTAGCTCAAGTTTTCTTTACCAATGATGATTTACCTTCTAAATAAGTTCAAGCTCAACATGATGCCCTTATGGTGGTCATCCTTATCAACAATAATCTCATTCATAGGACCTTAATTGATAATGGGTCCAGAAAAAAATGTTTTAGTATGAACATGTTTAAAGAGATCAAATTTTATGTTTCAACCATTAAAATTGATTACATTCCTAATCGTGGCTTTGACAATATTGCAAAGAAAATATTGGGCATTATCACATTACCTATTAAAGTAGGATCGATTATTCTAGATACTCCTATTAATGTGATGCCTAGACCTCTTACTTATAACCTTCTTTTTGGGAAGAGCTTGATTACATGCTATGCATGTTGTTCCTTTCACTCTCCATTGAAAATTCAAGTTTATCTACAACAATTTGATGTACACACTTATGGAAGATAATAGACCGAATAGTTGTTTGAATACTGAGTCAAGCAATAAACGTGTGTCTATTGAAGAAGAACAAGATCAAGATCCTAAGGGTGATCCCCCTTCTACTATTTTCCTTTTAGATTCACGATTGGGGATCTTTGTATTTCAACCCAACCTATATTGGAGAATATAAAGTCTCAACATTGGAACTTAACCAATATAAACCTGAAAAAGAATCCAATACAATAAATACTCTTTTTGATTATCTTAGTAACAATTGTGTTGTTTCTTCCACTCCTAATGTATCTTTATAAACTTTCAAACCTGATTATGATGACATAGTCACCTGCGAGGCTCCATTAACTTTGTTAGATATGGCTTCTCATTATGGCCCTGGTTATAATTTATTAGCGAAACATGGATTTAAATGGAATGAATGTGGAAAACATGGAAAAGGAATTCATGTACCTTTAGGAAATGAGGAGCATGAAAAATATTATGGATTAGGATTTAATCCTTACAAGTATCCATAAATAGTTACTCTCAACATTAACACTATCATGAATCACAAACCCAAACATGGTTCACGATATGTGCAACCAAGTGTGGAGAATAGTAAGAAACCTATTGAAGCATACTCTCCTTCACCACCTAACACTTATCCTATATCTACCTTTAATCAAGACATGCTTTTTCCTAACCCCCTTCATGCTAAGGTGATTACTAGGTCTAAACAAAGAAGAAGCGTACTCAACATCTTATCCATCTTCCTCTTTGCATGTAACACCGATATGATGACCACTCTACTCATGAATGTAAAAAATTACATTACAAAATTAAACAACTCATTGATAATGACATTATTCACATATCTTGTCACAATGAGGTATTTTTCAATCCTTATTTCTTTAAATGACATCTAAAATCCTATTATGTTACTATACATTATGTAATATTGTTAGCCTATTCCTTGGGGGCTCATTGTCATGCATGGTGTGGTCATACTTTGTGATTAGCATAATAGGTCCTCGTTATCCTTGTCTCCACACTTGGGGGCCAAGGGTATTATATTAATCTCTTGAATTATGTTCAAGGATCAATGTTTTCTTTGATTAAGTGGTATTTATATATCATGTGACATTCAATCTTACATATAAATGTTGGTTTGCATTAAGGATATTCATCCTTGATCATAAAATTTTTCATTGTTTGATATTAGGTTTCGTAGTAGGCAAGTCCCTTATCTTGGAGAATAAATTCATACATACCTACAATTCATTATCAAGAGACATCCACATGCAAGTTATCATTCATTCATTGTGTATTCAAGAGAATCAAGTGCAAGGAAGCCATCAAGCATTTAAGTCTTCTTCTTCTTCTTCTTCTTCTTTATCTTCCTCAATCCAATATTGTGGAAAACTACAAAATTCATCATTCATGAGCTTGGTTTCATGAGTTTCTATTGGGTTTTTATGGATTCCAAGCTATTGCATCAACACTTGTGATCATCTCCAAAGAGGCATTGCATCATTGAGGTATAAGGTGATTTATGTTTTAGATCTAGATTAAATTTCATCTTTCCTTATGCAATTTCAATATCATTTCAAAGTTTATTCCTACACAGAGGCTTGACCAAGGCAAGCCCCTTTCAAAAATAGTTTCCCCTTCTTTTTGTGTGCAAGAACAAGTTTTCAAAGTTTAGGATCCATATTTTGGGAGTTACAGAACCAGTTGCAAGTCCTTTGTAGATTCAATCAAATTCAAACTCTTCAGGACAAGGTCAAATTTTTTGCACAATGTTGATATTTTCCTTTGGATCTAAGATTTTCACAGCTACTAGATCCAGAACCATACTTGATTCTAACAACATTTTGACAGTCAAAACTAGATCTGAAGTTCATTCTTCTTCTCCTGGCTTCAAGGTGAGTTCATCATTTCTATTTCCATCTTGCACTTACTTTCATAGTTCAGATTTACATTTCTTTAATTAGCTATTAAATTTACATATCATATTTATATATCAATCACATCATATGATCACACTCTATTCCATAAAGAATTACTCAAATCCCCCTTTTATCCTTTTTGGATTGTGCTAATCAGATTGGTTTAAGGGTGGGTTTGTATTCCAATGCACTATATGATTTGGTTAATGATCTAAATCCTATTATTGTACACCATTTTATATTATATAGTAATCGCACATGTTAATGCAATAGCCTTTGAATCCACACAAAAAACCTCAAATAAAATTGAACAACCCCACAATAGGTAATAATAATCATGCCAAAACTTCTGCTAGGAATAGTGTATTCAAACTAAGTATTATTTTCCCTATCATGAAGTGCATTTGAATTGTCAACCCAGGGACGTATAATTGAAATGGGACAACACAATTTGTGCACTAAGTCTCTCATAGAGTCATGTTACTTAAGCTGCAGGAAGGAAAATACATGAAAGGAACTTACATTATTGCTGCAGGAAAGTAACCACACATAACTACTTAATGAAATTGATGCTGACAACTATAAGTTAAACTTTAACCTATTCTATCAACCCAAAGCATTCACTATGATTATCCCTGTAGGTGCTGCAGGAACACACACAAATTATAATGTTGCAAGAGGAAACAATAAAATCTACTTGAAATGATATTAATGCTTAAACAACTTAACCTATTCTACTCTAATCCACCTTCCAAGTGGGCCCCCTTGGTTGGCTTCTACTAACTACTAACACAAAATATAACTCAAAATCACTCCTTCATTATATTTCCAAAAAAACTGATTACATCATAGTGAGATAATACATGAAACTAAAAGCGTAACTTTGCTTTCAATTGAAACAATCACACAAAAAAATATAACTAACTACAATATAAAAATCATATCCCTTTATATAGAGGATTGATATTTATTTAAACATAAAGATACGGTTTGACTAATTCATGCCATAAAGAAGGGAGAATGCAACAACCCACGACAGAATATCATAAAGACTAGATAACCTCTTTAACATAGTATTGATCGCAAAGAGAATATAGCATGATTGTGTTCCTATATTCCCTAAAATGACAGTTCCTTCAATTGATCATGCATGTTCTGTAGTGTTATAACAGTTCTCCTCATCGTAGCTGAGACTTCATCATTTCCTCATCAATGTTTTTGATCCACTCTCAAGTCGCTCCTCTTTCCTAGAAGATTAGTAGCACATGCATGTATATTCAAGTTAATCCAAATGTTAGGACATACATTCAAACAATTATATGAAATACTGTGGCATAAGTATAATATTTATCAAAGTATGTCACTACTATCTACCCATAGGTTTTGCGGATCTTATTGTACTTATAGAATGTTCATAAGTTCAAGTACTT
Organism: Thuja plicata; assembly: GCA_018584345.1. NCBI lineage: Eukaryota > Viridiplantae > Streptophyta > Pinopsida > Cupressales > Cupressaceae > Thuja > Thuja plicata. Next base: position 2,432,734 of record MU225772.1, on the reverse strand, counting down.
AAAAGTTTCACAAGTGTTTTGGAAATGTCTTAAAATAGAGCATAAAATCAGTAGAAAATAAAGACAAATTATTACCCCATCATCTGCCCCCTACAAGAATAATGCTTGTCCTCAAGCTAAACACTTCTTTGCAACTCCCTTGAATTCTCCAACTTCAGTCTTTCCTTTCCTTCTACTTTTGAAAGTGTAATAGAATCCTTTGGTTCTTTCCGAGAAGTCCATCCTGTAGTCTTCCTATAGCTGGTCGAATTGTGTAGCATTAATGTCATATAAGGGCCATAGAAGCATCGGTGGCTGGATTGTCAAGGGACACTATAGCTCACGCCGGATTTGTCTCCCCAACAGTATGTATTTAGGTGCTCGGTGAATTGTTGCTTCTAGGTTGAGAGGACTATGTGGTTCAACCTTCTTAAAAACCTCTGGCAACCTACTCCATCTATTTCTGGCACCAACTAGGGCTCTTTGAAATGTGAAATAAGACATCCCTTGATACTTTGTGTAGACTTCTTCTCTGACATCAAAAATTATGTTCCTGGTCTCTACTTTTGTACTCCCATAAGTGAGACTGAACCAGTCCCTTAGTAGAACATCGGGATTACTACTTTCATCCCTCAAGGGTAATTGTTCTAATTTTTCTTGGTCCATGTAATTATCTAATTTCCTGTCATAATTAGCTTCATTGTGCATCCATGACATCTAGGCTTTTAGATGTATGTCTCCAATGTAAAGAAAGGGATTCCAATTAGTGTCTTCAGGAATGATGAAGTTGTGGAGATACAATTTACAAAGTAGGTTTTGTTTTCAGAAAAGAAGGGTTTGGTAAAAACCATAAAATTCCTTAGCTTTCCTAAACTCACAATCTTTATCTTTCATAGTCATCATCAATTAGAACAAGAGAAATTGCTCTTTCAAGAAAATGGCATATACTCTAGGAGGAGGCCTACAAGCTATGATTTGATTAACCAATTTTAAGGCATTGCCCATCTTCTATTTATGTATCTTCATTTTCTCTGTTAGGTTTTCTATTTCCTCTTTTTGATCATCAATTTCTTTTTGCATCTTCTTCCTCTCTTTCTTCCAGAGAGTTGTCTTAAGAACAAATTGATTGTACAAATTGAAATAATGGACTGCAGAGTAGGCGGGCCAAACTCTTCTGGCAGAGTATTTTGTCTCCTCTATTCTCTAGAGGCCTGCTCTAAATAGTTAGTGAACCAAGTTCTCCTATAAGGTACTAGTGCATTCTGAAAACAAGGGTGAGGTGATGTTTGAGGCAACTGAAGTTCTTCCTGATTACCTTCTTGGACACTTTGATGACTTTCTCTAGGTTCACTCTAATATGTGGGATGCTCGTTATCACATAAATCATTTAAATTCTGATAAATATCTAGAATTTTTGGTTGAACTGGGGAATTATCTGAAACATACTCAACATGGGGTTATGTGGCAGGTTTTTCTAAAGGAACAACTTGACTATCTGAGGTAACTTGTGGAATTTTCCCTCTCATTTGATAACTTCTCCACAAGGGAGTCTTCATAACCTCCATGACTTTCTTTTTAACAGTTTTCTTCGGTCTCTCTACAACAGGAGTAGTTGCTGCAGGAGCCGACTTCATTTTATTAGTTCTTGAAATTGTAGGGTTTTGGGGTTTATTCTCGGGAACTAAAGTTTCTTACCAATCTTTATTTTTCCTTTCTTCTAGGAAGAGGTAGGTACATTTCCCTTGGGAGTAGGAGATAGTTTATTTTCCTCAAGATATTTAGGTTCTCCTTCTTGGGTAGCTGTTTCATCAGCTAGCTCAGAGGGTGTTGCACTCTCATTAACAAGTTTTTCAACAAGTTCGTTCCAGGTTTCAAAGTTTTGAACTGAACAAATTAATCCCATACTAAGGGAGAAACATCTCTCAGATATTTTTCAAATAATAATTTAATTAGGGCATGGTGAGAAACATAATTTGTTTTCCTTTCTGGGTTTCTTCAACACTAATGCTCAACATATTATATAGAAAATTTTGAATGTTTACTCCAAAATTATGCCTGATATAGATAATCAATTTAAAATGGTGTGCATGCAAATGGAAAAACCTTCCTTCACAGGTAAGGTATATACCTTACAATGTGCAACACCAACTCTTTAAATTTGTCAGGAAGTGACATTCACTTGCAACCTTGTTTGTTCACTTCCAATGGAGGGTCTGAAGGAAGAGTGAACTGAGCTTGAGCTGACCTAGCATCGTGCTCATTAGGATAATGCTCCCCAATTACGGGAAACCCAATCACTTTTGCAATGCATTCCTCTGTTTCCAAAACTGTCAAAACCCATACATTTGCCTTTCCTTCCTCAAATGTGTTCATGAATTATGTGGCTACTTCCTCCTCAAATTTTGTCCAGTGTCAACCTTAGGAAATACCCAAGCCATCCACAAGCGTGGAATCTATGGACTGCTTCTACATCAGTGAGAAGAATGGTATGAACCATTGGCTCATGATGCATCAACTGCCCTCCCATTATTCCAAATTCTTTCTTCAAATCTTGGCTGCAATTTGTCAATTTACAATTTTCTCTGCTTTTGCAATTTCCCAATTTCTTAATCTCTTTTGAAACACCTTGAAATTAAGCTTCTAACTGCACTTCACACTACAGATTTCCTTTCAATCCTTATTTTTGAAAAATGAGCAATAATCACGCTTTTGGCAAGGAATTATAGCTTTAAGTGCAAGTATTTCACACATTACTTGATTATGTCTTCTTAGGGTCACATCAAGTCAGAAATTGGGGATATTTGGGAATTGGGGTACGACACTTGTGTGAAAAATAAAAGGACTTAATAAAATAGAGCACAAGTATAGATTTGAACTGACTGACAATTTCGCTAAGAATGATAATGATAGGTACAACTAGAAGTGACATGGAAAAATTAATACACTTCCATGCCCCTTATGAAATTAAGACAAGTGTCTACACTTGTCACACTTAGCATGGGGTAAGAAACTATCGTAATGCCAAATTATAGATATGCACAGTATTAGATATAATTATCAAAATGTGTGTGCTAAAAGTGGAAAAAATTGAAAAAGTTATACCTATCATTGTATGGCCACATGCACAAAAAAGGTGGCGAGAATGGAATGAGTGCTACAGATGTATGCATCAGCTAATATGACATTTATTGAAAGCATAGAAATATGGAAAAATATGATAATGTGGAGGATGTGTGGGTGGAAGGTAGAGAATTGGAGTGGGTTGGAAAGAAGAATGTAGAAAATGAATGGAGAATGAAACTTCATTAGAAAATGAAATGTTTATTATGAGCATACATGAAGGAACTTTAGGTTGAAGATGTAGGAAGAAGGTTTGCGCCCTCTGCTGCAGGAAGTATTACCAGTTGTGCTTGTGTAGTTGTGTCTCTAAATTATTGCGGGAAGTCATCCTTGATCTGGGGTTGATGGTATAGAAAAATTTGATGCCTGTTTACCAATAGTTTGAAACAAATTGAATCAGTTGTTGTCATCTGGACTGCTCCATTGTTGAAGACATGATCTATTTGATATGGCCTAAACACCTTGTTTGTAATTTGCATTGTATTTCTTGAAATCTGGAATCAAATATAGTGCCCAAACACCTACTGTAAATTGTTTGTTCTTGATGTGGGATTCATGTCATTTCTTCCTCTATTTTTGGACTATCTCTGTGTGCTCCAATGTATATTTTATCATCTCATCCAAAGAGTTGAGATGTAACAGACATTCTTGCAGTGCTAGAGGAATATCAATGTTTAGCTTCAGAGTAGTACACAATGTTTTGTGCTCGAACTCAATGGGAAACATGGTTGCTTTCCCATATAGAAATTCAAATGGAGTGAAACCTATTGTTGTCTTCCATGTAGTTCTATATTCCCAGTCTGCTTAAGAGAGATGACTGCTCCACTCACGGCGGTGGACGTTAACTATTTTTGTGAGTATTGCTTCAATTTCTCTATTGGTGACTTCCACCTAACCATTGACTTTTGGATGGTAGGGACTAGACTTCCCGTGTTTGATGTTGTATTCTTTCATGAGTGTTGTGATCAGGTTTGATGTAAATTTTTCTCCTTGATCGTTTACGAGCTCTCTTAGCACACCATAGCGGGTGAATATTTCTTCATACAGGAACTTTGCTACTTTATGATCACGGGAATGCTTCATTACCTTCACTTTAACCCATTTGGTTAGATAGTCTGTGCATACCATAATGTAGGACTTTCCATTAGATGGGGGGGGGTCTATAAGACCAATAAAATTCATGCCCCACTTATCAAATGGTGTGACAACCACTTGTGGATGTAAAGGCATTTCATCTGATTTTGTAGGACGACCCATCCTTTGGCATTTATTGTTGGCAAGTTGAATTTACTAAGATTATATGAGTAGTTTTGTGTTTTCATTATGGCAACAAAGTCATATGGATTTTTGACAGTCAGCTCATAAACTTTGAAGATCATAATTTGGCTAAGTATAAAAGACAGTGCAGATAGAGATATACCCGTTGATCAGAGCACCAATGTACGTGAGTATGATAGATTCATGGTATGCGCCTTTGGATATAAGATTTTGGATACATTTTTATACTAATTATAGATGCGCATGTTCAGATATGTCTGTATGGTGAAGTTACAACAAGTCTAAGTGTCACTAGCAATTCAACGAACAAAGCATGGAGCCGACTACAATTTTTGATTAGCGTGTATTAATTTATTTTGTAATGGCTATGTGCCTATTGTAATATGTTTTTAATCATGTTATTATCATTCATGTAAATATTCTTGAGCCAATTAATTTGGAAGCGTTGTGTATGTTGATTTTGGGCTGACTCAGTCTTAGTTTCGGTCGCGTCTATTAAAGCATGTATATATACTTGACATGCAATTTTGTATTGATGCGAAGAACATATGAAGTATAGAAGAAGATATATATAGAAGAGTAGTATGTATTCAATTAGTATGAGATAAAGCTCTACCAGAGGTTAGATTTAAAGTGCACTAAAGGAACTAATCAGACAGCAGTATCATAACAACAGTTCACCTTTCAGATATTGTGTGTATCTGTTATCAGAAGGTTGTAGCCTTCTTATTATTGAGAAGTGAGCTCTGGAAGTGTGTCATCCACCTTTTGTAAGAATCCTAACAGAGTCATTGTACTCAACATTGTAATGACTTCTCCTAACAGGGCAAAGGAACTCTAACAAGTTCATAAGACTAGTGCAATTATTTGTGGGTACTAATTCCCACCGGGGTTTTCCTTTGATCAAGGTTTCCCCGTAAACATATCTTGTGTTATGTGTTATGGTTCATGTGCTTTTATTATTAAATATTTTATATATTCTATTGGCCTAAGTTTCAAGTTGCTGAAATATAATTGAATCCTGAACACTTATTCACCCCCCCTCTCAGTGTTCCCATTCTTAACATTTATCACATTTCCTGGCATAATTGGTTGCATATTTGTGAAGTGTGAGCTAGTAATAACCTGTTGTTAATATTTTTAGAGTTGTCCTCTTAGCTGCAAAGTGTCCTCCATAGGGCTCATTGTGACAAGCATGGATGATATCATAGGTTTCATCTTCACGCACATAGCTTCACACGACTTGGTCGGGACTAGTACAAAACAATATATTGTCAATCCAAGAAAATTGAAAACTTTTCTCAATGAGTAGTTTTCTATCCTTAGGAGAGAAATGTGTAGGCATCTTTTCAACTGCAAGGTAATTGGCTATATCATCATACCATGGGCTCTTGACAGCAATATGGAACAAATGTTCATCAGGGAATGTATCATCTATCATACAGGTATCAGTGCCATCATTCTAGAGTCTTGATAAATAATCAGCTACAACATTTGCTTTACCTAGCTTGTCAATTAATTTTATATCAGATTTATGTAAGAGAAAAAGTCATCTTGCTAGCTTGCCTGAGATGACAGGTTTGTTCATAAGATACTTTATTGTTGCATGGTCAGTATGAACAAATATTGGATAGCCTGTTACATAATGATGAAATTTATTCAAATCATAGACCACTGCCAGTAATTCTTTTTTAGTGATTGTATAATTGAACTCTAGCCCATGTAAACTTTTGTTGATATAGTAAATAACATTTTCAAGGTTATTATATTTTTGGCCTAAGACAACACCTATTGCATAGTCAGAAGCATCTGTATGGATATGGAATGGTAAAGACCAATTAGGCCCTCTAAGTACCGGTGTTGTTGTAAGAAGGGATTTGAGCTGCATGAAAGATTCCTCACAGGTTGGTGTCCATGTAAACTCAACTTCTTTTGTAAGTAAGGTGTATGGTGGACTAGCTATTTGACAGAAATTTTGAATGAAGCGTCTATAATAACCAACATGTCCTAAAAAGGATCTAACATAATTTTTCTTAGTAGGTCTAGTCAATGTAAGAATTACCTCAATTTTTTCAGGGTACACTTGCATGCAACCTTCTCAGATGAAGTGTCATAGCACGACTCCTTGCATCAACATGAAACATTTTTCACTATTTAGGGGCATATTTTGTTCTTTACATGTAATCAACACTTTTTCCAAGTTCTTCAAAGCTTCTTCAAAAGTAACACCAAATGTGGTGAAATTGTCCATATATATTTTCACGCATTCATGTCAGATATCAGCAAACATGTTGATTACAACCCTTTGTAAAGTGTCTGGACCATTAAATAAATCAAAAGGTAACACATAATATGCATATCTTCCCCAAGGACATGTAAATGTTTTAAAGTAATTTTTACCAGCTAAGGTATCTAGAACTTGATCAATGAATGGAAAGGGAAAATTATCTTTGTTTGTTGCATTATTTAGTTCTCTATAATCTACACATATTCTCCATTTACCCCCTTTTTAGGGACTATTACTAAAGGTGAAACCCATTTACTGTCAGAGATTGAATAAATAAAACCAGCATCCAGCAGCTTTCGCAGCTCGGTCTTTACAATTTCTCTTATGACTGGGATAATTCTTTTCTAAGGTTGGCAGAGTGGTAGACTGCCTTCATTGATGTAAATTATGTGTGTACAGAGTTTTGGGTTCAAGCCTGTCATGTCTCCAAAGTCCCAAGAAAAATCTTTTTCATGCTTACAAAGGAGTTGAGTTAGCAATGCTAGTTGTTGTGGTGGAAGTTTATTGTTAACATGAAGTTTATCATCAGGAGAGAGCTCCACATTAGTTGTCAGCTCAAGCATTGATACCACAAGTATTCACCTTGTAGATATCTCATAGGAGTAATTGATGGATAACATCAGGTCCTAGTGGAAAAAAAGTTTCTCATAGGTAGACAACTGCATAACAGAGCTTTCAGAAATATCTTTTTCTGTTACACAATCATTAGTAAGGATAATTTGAATGACACCATCATCTTCTTGAAATTTTAGGAATGATTTTTTTTATAACATCATTAGTTGAGAAACAGAGTTGCGCTCTTCTTCCTCTTCTCCTGAATATGGCCAAATAGGAGTACTCAAATCTGGTTGTGGTTGAGTAGGAGGATATGATGCTAAATTATTGATTGTTTGGCCATTTGAGATTTTCATGTTACTTGATCTAAAACTAATATTAGCATTAGTTGTAGCTAACCAAGGTCGTCTAAGGATAACTAAATAACCAACAAAATTCACCTTAGGTCATAATATCAGGAAGTCAGCAGGATATTCCCAGGAATCCAATGTAGCTACTATATCTTCTATTATGCCATCCAGGGTTAGAGTGGAACTGTCTGCAAGTTGCAAGGCTATTGGAGTGGTCCTTAATCCCTATATACTCAACCTATGCATGGTATCCTTAGTCATAACATTTATAGCTGCTCCCAAATCTACTAGAGCATTCTTCATAGACTGGTCATTAATTATAATATCAACAACTGGGTTTCCAGGGTCAGAGTACTTTGGAATGACAATCTTTCCCAACATAATATCTGTAAGTTGACCTATAACATGTACTATTTGGGGATCCTATTTCTTTCATCTAGAATTTTTGAGGCAAGCTTCTTTAATGGCTTTCCCATAAAGAGGAACATCTTTAATAGCCTAAAACAATAGAATCTAGATATGCATGTTTTTCAATTGGTCAAGGATATCAAATGGAGTTTCTTCCTGGGGTATAGGTTTGTTCGTACTAAGTCTTTGAGGAAAAATAGGATTAACTAAGGTGTGAACATTAGTTTGAATTGATATATTAGTTGGTTGGATAGTATTTGGCAAAGTAGTTTCTAGAAGTGGTGTTGATGCTGCAAGAAGGTCTAGAACTTCTGTTATAATAGGAGGTTCTGGTGCAGACACGGTAGTACCAGATCTCAAGTGAATATCAGTTATTTCTAATGCATAGGTAGAGTGTTGTTAAGCATCAGTAGCATACATTGGTTTCTATTGTTTCTTGTTTTTAGGATTGGTTTGTGGATGAGTAGGTAATTGTGTTGGCCTTGGAGTAGGAATTGGGGCTGTAGGAGGTGGCATTATTAAAGGTTGATATAATGGAGGTGGTAAGGTTTGATAACTAGGATTTTGATTAGGCCATTGTTGAGATCCTCTCCACTGGTTATATGGTTTCTAGTTTCCATGTGGTGGCTATCATTGATTTTGAGGCTGTGACCATTGGGTTTGTTGTGGGTTAAACCACTAGTTTTGTTGAGTATTAGGCTAGGCATTGTTCCAAGCATGTTGGGAGTACTAAGAAGGATTTTGAAAATTCTAGTTCTGGCATTGGTTATTATAAGGATTAGAAAATTGTAAAGGGTCCAGAGGCATACCTTATCTCGAGGCCCATGGCCGATGTTGAGAAAAACAAAATACTTGCTCATCCTCTCCTTCTATTTTCATGTACTCAGTAGGAAGGTATTGGTTCTCCAAATTTGTCATTAGTTTGTACCCACAATATTTATTTTGCTTGTGACAATGAGGGAAGTATTCAGATAGTTGTGCCTAGGCATCTTCATGCTTCTTTTTGGCATTCATTGTATCCAGGTCTAATGATATCTTGCTTGAAATTTGATAGTAGGTTCTAGATTTCCATCTTAGAAATGCACGAGCTATTCCCCTTAGCAAGTGTGGATTGAAATCCTCTGCCCTTTGTTACAGTTGATCTTGAATAGTTGAGGTAGATTTTCTTGAGATCATTCTAGGAAGATTGAGATATATCTCCTCCAACCATAAGGTCCAGTCCTTCAAGGCAGTTGTCATTTACTCCCCTCAAGAAAATGAGCTTTTGTGAATCCTCCTCTAGAACATGTTGTGGATTCTTCTGCAAGTTGTACAAGAAGCATGAAATATAATATTCCAGAGTTTCATCTTCCTTCTGTGACATTCAAAAAATGTCATCTCCTATCAAGTCACCCCCTTTACAATAGTCTTTATATTTTTGTAGAAACAAGGTCTGCATCTCATTCCAACTGGTTTCTGCATCAGCCCCTAACCCCATAAACCATCTTAGAGCCGACACCTTCAATGTTGCTGGAAAAAATTTGAGTTTTGGCCATCATTGTTGTAGTCAAAGCTTTGACAAAGAATGTCAAACTCAAACAAAAAGGTGTCAGGGTCTTCAGTTATTAGGCCATAGAACTTTGGAAGTGCAACAATGGGTATGTTTTTGAGGTTAGCATAATTGACAAGGCTAGGAATAGGAAATGGGAAGGTAGGTTGTGCCATTACTGGAGGTACTTGGAGATGAAGTTGTTGATGGGAAGTAACATTAGCCAAAGGATTATGAACAACATATGCACTTGGGGTGGAATTGTCAAGAAAACTAGCCAAAATTTCAGCAAAAGGTCGAAGGTCACCTGGATCAAAAGGGTCTTCTTTAGGTAATGATGCTACAAGAAATTTAGGACTTGCGTCGAAAAAAGGTAATTCAACTTCTTCAAATTCTTGATTCAGAATAACAGATTCTCTTGGAAGGAATCTGCCATGGACATCTCATCTTCTTCCTCTTCGATACATGCAAGTAATTATGTAAGCTAGTGAAGCAAGTTCAAGACTACAAACTACTATCTAGAAAATAAGAAACTTATCTAAAAATGAAAAATGACTCAATAAGGTCCTCAGCTTGAAACCATCCCTGGAAACAATGCCAAAAATGAATAGCCCCACAATAGGTAATGATAATCATGCCAAAAATTCTCCTAGGAATAGTGTATTCAAACTAAGTATTATTTTCCCTATCATGAAGTGCATTTGAATTGTCAATCCATGGATGTATACTTGAAATGGGACAACACGATTTGTGCACTAAGTCTCTCATAGATTCATGTTACTTAAGCTGCAGGAAGGAAAATACTGTTAGAGTAATTTAGTAATTACTCTTTTGTGCTTAAGTTATACTTAGGCATCTTTCTATTTTCTGAGAGTTTCCTTTTAGGGCTTCGGTATCCTTTATAAGGAATCACCGCTTAGTTTTATTTACA
>MU225772.1:2368291-2389900 GCA_018584345.1 Thuja plicata | reverse complement strand
ATATATATATTGTTATATCAGTTATATATATATAGTGTTTAAATATATATTGTATATTTTGATTATATACATATATATTGGATTCATATAAGAAAATTTTAAAAGACATAAATATGATCCAAATTAACAGGGTCCATAGATAGGAGGGGATCGTCATTTGGAGATCCTGAGGATTCACTAGCAGAGAGGCTAAGGTCCATAGAGCTCATGCATGCATCCACGAGTCAGTAGCAATGAGATACTCTTGGGGAGAGGGATGCATTGAGGCTAGAGAGGGATACTCTGAGGATAGAGAGGGATACTCTGAGGATAGAGAGGGACCAGGCCTAGGTGGAGAGGGAATCTTTGAGGGTGGAGAGAGATCAAGCTTAGGAGGATGTAGCCGACCTCAAGGGATAGGTGGTCAATCTAACCAGGGAGGTGGGGGAGTTGAGAGGAGAGCTAGGTGTCATACAAGCACAGTCTAGGGAGATGATGGAGGATGGGATTGCCCTTATGAAGGAGAGGGATAGACTGCTAATAGAGAGGGATGGTCTGAGGGTTGAGAGATAAAGGTTGCAATAGGAGAGGGATGAGTCACTGCAAGAGGTTGAAGGGATGAGAGAAGAGTTATCTTTTATCAGTGGGGGTGGTGTGGCTGGGCTCATCAGGGAGGTGACAATGCTCTGAGAGTGGGTAGGCTGGTATAGAGAAATGTATCATTCTCTAGTACCACTAGCACATAAAGAGTCATTCAGGTCAGATGGGGGATCAGTGGTGTCAAGAGGAGGGGATGTTTCCCGGTCGACAAGAGGTAGTGGACATGAGGGAGGTTATACACCCAGGGTACATGGACATAGCCAGAGGATAGGGTAGAGTTAGAGGACCGGGCACATCCAGGGCCATGGACACTCAAGCGGTGGGTCTGTCCGGGTGTAGGATGCATAGAGGTATGATACAAGAGCCTCTAGATAGGTACAGGAGATAGGTGCAGGGCCACTGATCATGATTGGCATAATTATAGGTACCAGGACAACATGAGGCATATTTATACGTCTCCAGAGTGCAGGCAGGGGATCGATATTCTTACTATTTTCAGAGCAGGCCCTAACGGGATTGAGATATACACTGGGGCCTGTACATGTTCTCATTGTAGGGGATGAGCAGGATATAGGGATGCATGATACATATGAGCAGCCTCCCACGAGGGACCCAGAGGGACATTGATATATTGTGATGTTGTGCATGTATTTTTGCTGGGACCTAGAGCCCATTTTTGTATGTATATGTATATGAGATACTTTGGATAGACATTGTGGAATTTTATTCTTTCATGATGTTCAGGCGGGTTTTTGATATACATGATGTAGATTTTTGGCCAATATGTATGTGTTCTAAGTTTTGTATGGTTATGGATGCATGATTTATGCTATATGATGTATATGATGGACTGACACGTGGGTGATGCATGATGTGATGCATATTTATGACATGGTGATTATGCAGGATTGATGATGCTTATATATGATTGACTGACATGTGTGGATGCAAGATGTAAAATGGTTTTCTGATGTATCTAATGTATGTGCTCATGCTTAATGAAAATCCAATGTGTATGAAAATGAAAATGTATGTGAAGTTAATAATGCCATACTAAACATGACCTAACAATGCAATATTTAAAATGAATCTTTAATGGATTAATAATGCAAGACTAAAATGAATCTAAAATGGATTAACAATGCAAGACTAAAATGAACCTAAAATGGATGAACAATGCAAGACTAAAATGAATCTAAAATGGATTAACAATGCAAGACTAAAATAAACCTAAAATAGATTAACAATGCAAGACTAAAATGAATCTAAAATGAAAATGACTTAAAGCAACTTATAAATGAATGATAATGCAAATGAAAGATGCACCTAAAAAGGATGACAATTAAGATGATGAATAATGAAATTGAGAATGAATGCAAAAGTGGGAAGTGGAAATGCAACACATCACTGTCCAACTAGGTTTGGGTTAGTAGTTTGGAAGAAAGGGGATGGGTAAGCATGTGCACAGTTAGAATACAGGGGATAGAGGATGATAGGCTATGGGGAATTTCAAGTTTGTATAAGGAATGAGGGATTAGGTGTGTGTAGGATCATGAGGGATTAGGATTAGATGAATACTAGAATGTAGGATTAATTGTGGGATAGGAATTTTTGTTTGGATACGATTTTTGCTTAGGATATGGTGGGGGATTGTTCTTGAAGATTGAGCGAGGGGTATTCCAGGATGGAATACCATTATGTAGTTTTGAGAACTTATTTTTATATAGCAACACTAGAGACCATTCCAAGGTTACTAAGAACACAAAGCCTTGTCATCTGTGTTGCAGAGGACTGACACAAAAAATATGTGAGGGTTGCCCCAGCATCACACATGAGTCTCGATGGAGCCATGTTGGAAATGATGCTGGAGAATCCCACAAACAAATGACATTTCCCAAGTGCAGCATGCGAACCCAAACGGTTTCTGTACTTGCAAGGGTCATGTTCAACTAACTCATAGGAAGAAAAAAACAGCAAGTTCCCTATCTTAGGCGCATCCATTCACAACATACCATGATATGAAGAATCGTGGCAACCTTGAGGAGGAGAACAACCAAGAGAATCTGGAATGATAATTTAAGAACCAAAAATCAAATTTCAAGATAAAAAATTCAACCATAAGATGCCTTTTACTAGAGAGATCAAATGATACAAAATGTTGATTGGATTTAGGCCAAACATGAGGAAGGATACATCTGACAAGGACCTTCTGATGGAGGAGATGTTAGATGGGTAACTGATGGTCAAAATATGTACTGAGGTCAAATTTATGAATGAAGATTTTCTCAAAATGGACTTGTTGTAGTACAAGATTTAGAATGGAACTGGATTACTTTCCGCAAGGAGACCAACTGAGCGCGTGAGATATGTACATGCAAGATCGGACGCAAGACTAGACTGATACAGACAAGATATGTACAAACAGAAAGCACTAGAATCTCAAGGATTGGGAAGGATGACATATGTACAATGAGGATTGACGATTATATACAAGACTATATGTACAAAATCTCAGGATAGAGGATAGGAGGGCTAATGCGAATTGGTGCATGTGATGAGGGAACACCCAGGGAATATGGGAAATGAGTAGGCTGAGGTGGATGTGATGAGTGAGATGGAGGAGAATGAGATTTTGATAGATAATGATGCGGTCCACTATGTGTGATGCTTGATTGCCAGGTTTTCACCACACATACTTATCCAAGGCACTTGATTGCCAAGTTTTCACCATTGGACGATTTATTTTCTCTTTAAATTTTTGATATTTTTTATTTTTTTGTTATCATCAAGGCGTCTGTTTACCAAATTTTCACCAAGAAAATGATTTTTTTTCTAGGAAATTTTATACTTTTTAATGGATTTTTCAGATGACTAGAATGAACAATCCAGCTGTCAGGCATAGAAGCGCTTGAGATGAATGATTTTGATGGGATCATTCAAAGGTTCTCCTTTGGGAGTAGATAACTGATACACCCATGAACCGAAGCATGCAATGACAATATAGGGACCTTTCCATGTGACCTCAAACTTCCCTTTCTTTTCTCGATCAATACCCACTTTCTGATTTTCTTTTAGTACTAGGTCTGCCACCTGAAACTGGCGTGGGTGAATTTTCTTGTTGTAGCTCCTCTTGAGCATGTTATGATAAATGACCAGGTGGTCATATGCTTGCTAACGCTTCTCATCCAATAGGTGCAATTGTATGAGCCTAGCTACTTTGTAATCTTCATCATTGATTAGGCCTCTCAGTGATACCCAGAGTGATGGCAGTTCAACCTAAATTGGTAAGACAACTTCAACACCATAGACAAGGGAATATGGAGTGGTGCATTTGGAAGTGTGGTAGGAAGTACGATACACCTAGAGGGCAGGGTTAATTTGGAGGTGCTAGTCATGACTAGTATCACTGACAACCTTCTTAGGGATCTTGAGCAGGGTTTTATTGGTTGCCTCAGCTTGGTTGTTAGCTTGGGGGAAGTATGGACTGGAATAGTGATGGTGAATATGGAGGCTCTCACAGAGATAATCTACATGTTGGTTCTCAAATGATGTTTTTTGATCTGTGAAGATGGTGGATGGGATGCCAAAGCGGAAAATGATATGGTAGAGGATGAACTTGGAAATTTGGATGCCTGTCATGAGGGTGAGTGGGATTTCTTCGACCCACTATGTGAAGTACTTAGTGGCCGTAATGATGTATTTATGACCTTAAAAAGATAGAGGGTGATCTTACCAATGAGGTTGAATCCCCAACAAGAAAAAGGCGAGGATGGTGCGATGGGATGTAGATTTTGCACTGGTGCATGTATCAGATTAGCATGTTGCTGACAAGGTAGGCACTTCTTTACAAATTTGCAAGCATCATGTTCCATGATAGGCCAGTAGTATCCAATCATGATATTTTTTTGGTTAAGACCATGCCACTTGTGTGGGAACTGCAACTTCCACCGTGCACCTCTCACAACACCTGGGTGGCTTTAGTTTCATCTAGACACTTGGAGAGAACGTTGTGATAGCCTCGGTGATAGAGGGATTCGATAGCGTGGCATCATGTGGAATTTCCAAGAGGGATTTTATAGTAGCCATTGCATTGGTGGCCTTGTTTTTTAGGTGTGGTTCTTGTATGATTTGAAGGTTGAGGAAGTGGTCCTTCATTTTATCCATCATTTCTTTGTAAGGCAGTAGTTTGTCATCTTTTTTTGGAATTCATCTAAGATGTAATTGATGATAAGTTGGGAATCACCAAAGACCTATATGTTAGTTATGTTACATTGGATGGCCATGCTAAGCCCAGTGATTAGTGCCTCATACTCTGTTATGTTGTTCATGCAGGGAAATCCCAGTTTGAATGATTTGGGGATATAGTCACCTTGTGGGGTAACGAATAGTATGCCTACACCTGAACTGTGGGTGGTGTAAGATCCGTTGAAGTAGAGATTCCATGTTGGTTTTTCTTCTATCATGCATAGGTGTTCATCAAGGAATTCCATGAATAGAGGATAAGCATCGATAGTGGTGCCTCTGCCAGCTAATCTGTAATAACCTTCCCCTTGATTGGTTTTCTGTCAATATATTGGATATCAAATTCACTCAGGAGAATAACTCATTTAGGCATTTGACATGTGAGAGTTGTCTTTGAGAGAAGGTATTTGAGTGGGTCTACCTTTGATATGAGCTTGATAGTGTGACTAAGCATGTAATGGCGAAGCTTTCAAGTGGTGAAAACCAGAACTAAGCATGCTTTCTCCATGAGTGTGTAATTAAGCTCATAACCTATCAATGTGTGGCTAATATAATATATGGCTCTCTCTTTGCTATTGTCAACTAACTGGGCCAAGAGTACCCCCAGTTTTGTGGTTGTTGTAGAGATGTATAGAATGAGAGGCTTACTTGGTGTAGGCGGCATTAAGATGGGCAAATTTTCCAAGTATCCCTTGATCTTTTCAAAACTTTGCCGATAGAGAGGATCCCACTTGAAGTTTTTATCTTTTCGTAGGAGATGTGTGAACAACTGAAATTTATCAGTGAGCTGTGAGATGAAGTGTCACACTGATTGGATTTTTTCTTATAGGCTACACAGTTATCTAAGCATCTTAGGTGGAGGCATCCCTAGAATGGCCTTGACATTTTTAGGATCTATTTCTATGCACCTTTGTGATACAATGAATCCCAGGAGCTTTCCCGATGTGACCTCAAAGAGACACTTATTAGGGTTGAGCATTAGGCCATAGTGACCAAGCTGATCAAATACACATTCCAGAACATCTATGTGATCTTCTCTTTTAATTGATTTGGCTAGGATATCATCCACATAATCTTCAAGGATCTTGTGGATCATGTCATAGAAGATGACCATCATGGATCTCTTATATGTTACCCCTAATTTATTCAAACGAAATGGCATCATGTTGTAGTAGAAGGTTCCTCTGGGGGTTGTAAATGATGTCTTGTTTTGATCTTCTTCTGTAATGCAGATCTGATTATACCTAGAGAAATCATCCAAGAGTGACATGTCATGTCCCACTGTGAGGTCTACTATCATGTCAATGTTTGGCAGTGTGAAGTCATCTTTGGGACATGCCTTGTTGAGATCCTGAAAGTTTGTATATATTCTGATTGATTTATTAGGTTTGGGTATGGGCACCATGTTGGAGATCCATTCAGAGTAGTCAATGGCATGAATTATTTTAGCTTGGAGTAACTTCTCTAACTCTACTTTGACTAGTAGTGCTACCTTGGGGTGCATTTTCAGAGTTTCTGCTTAACTGGTTTGACATTTGGAAACACAGCTAGATGATGAACCACCAGGTTAGTGTCTAATCTCGACACTTGTGAATAAGACCATGCAAACTTGTCTATAGACTCCCATAGAAGAGCAGTGAGAGATATTTCTTCTCCTTCTATTAGTGATGCTGTGATGTACGTGATGTTGGGATTCTCTTCAGTACCCAAGTTGATAGGCTTGGTCTCTTCGATGAGGATAGATGACTGCTCAGGTCTGTAATCATGGATGAGAGGAAGAGGAGGGTCTTCATCCTTTGGCACCTGAGAAAGGTTTTCACCAGTGGATACGCCCTTTGTTTTTACTTTTTTGCGATCAGATAGTGCCCCAAAGGGGTTTTCACTAGGGGATTGATTTTTCTCTTTTTTATTTACGTTTTCTATTTCATTTTTGTGGCTTAAGTCCTCCTCTTCCCCAAAGTATTCCTTTGGATCCAATTTGTGGACATGTGTTGAATCTTTCCCCCAGTCATTGTTCTTTTCATCTACTCCCATGAATCTTAGGAGTGCGTCCTCACTTTGGAACTCATCAATGTGCACAACGCTTGGTTGGTCCTAGTCTATGAGTTCAGGATGTAGGAGGGGGAGATCAATGAAATTAATAGAGAGTTGGCAGAGGACAAAGTTTCCCAGGAAAGTTTTTTCATCGAGGACATCATTGTAAGCTCTCACAATTTTCTCTTCTGGGGCATCTATGATTTCAACGATAATTTCACCAAGGGTATTGCGATAGGTATAACTATTTTTATTGGTTCCCCCAGTCGTGGAAGAGTCAAGACCAAGGCCTTGATGCCTTTCTCACTGGTTGGGTAAAATAGAATTTTTCATGTCACATTTTTCATAGCCCAAGCTGCATCCCTAATAGTTCCATTTTTTCGCAACTAGTTTTTGGGTTGTAGGGTATTTGCCTTTGAAGTAAATGAGGAGACCCTTGTCTAGGGGTGGTGGATCCTTATAAAGCCACTATTTGATATCTGGTGCCATCTCTTGGCCATTCAAAATGCCATGGGAGATGAAAGTAGTAGGGCCTAATTGTTTTGACTACAACTTATTTTGATCTGTGGTTTTTTTGCCTGGTCTTCCTTGGGTATGTGGATCAGATGGCAAGGAACCCACTGTGAAGGCATTAGATAGGTTGTACTCTCCAAAACCCTTGTTGTTGATCTTGAGCATGGAAAGAGTGGATGAGAGGATTATCTCTGGGTCTGAATGGGTTCAAGAAGAACTAGCGACAGAGGTGCCAATTTCAATTGTAGGCCAATGATTGGAATGTGGGAAGGAGGCCACCAACGCACAACAATATGAAAAGGGTTTGGGATCTTCATAGATGGTGACTTTAGTAATGTTATGTGGGAATTTTATGCACTGATGGTAAGTGGATGGGATGGCTTGTATAGAATGGAGCCATGGGCATCCAAGGAGGATACTGAAGGGAAGGTCAAGATGAACAATGTGACATACTGTATCTTGGAATGCAGGGCCCATCTGGATGGGCAATGAGATTGTGCCTTCAGAAGTGCATTCCACATTGTCATAGGCTTTGATGGTGATGACATCATTCATTATATCTACTTCGGTACACCCCAGCTATTTGATAAATTTCAATGTACATAGATTGTGGGCCAAACCATTATCTATCATGACTCGCTTAATGGAAAAATCCTTAACCATGATGGTGTTGCAGAGAGGAAGGTTGTGATCAGGTTCTTCAGAATGTATGTTTGTTGGTTTGAAGGAAATCCCACAAGATGTAGATAGGTGGCCAACAAGGTTTTGGAACTGTGTGGGGTTGATGTCGCTAGGGACACGTGATTCTTGTAGGGATTTGTTGAGGATCTCTTGATGGACGGACAAAGTGCGGAGGAGATCTAGGATGGATATTTGGGTGTGGGTATTCCCTAGGTGTTCCAATAGGTTGTATTGGGTACCAATGGATGAAGCGGTACTAGCACCTACAACCAATATTCTACCTCGATGAGTGGTAATTGCGCATTAGCTATCTGCACCCTTGACATGAATGACATTATCAGAGGACTTGACTTGGGATATGTAGTTGATGAGGTTATCATAGTTGATGTATGCACTGGTATAATGCTTTCTGGTGGCATTTTCTCCTTGCTTGCCTTTCCGTTGGTTGGATGGTTGAACGGGGTTGGTGGGTCCTTTGCCAGAGTTGTGTTTAGGAAACACATTTTGGTAGATTTGAAGGCTTGCATTTGGGGATGGTAGGAGAGTTCATTGTGACCTTGTCAGAGTCAATGAGGTCTTGGATGTAGTGTTTCAGCTTCATGCATTTAATGGTAATGTGTCCCTTAACATGATGGTAATCACAATATTCATTGTCTTTGTACCATGTAGGCTTAGGTGTTTACTCATCAAATGGTTGCATTTGTGGGTACACAATTAGATTAACCTTGTCCATCCTATGGAAGATGACATCTATGAGCTCATCCAAGGGGGTAAACATGCATTTTGGCACATTCTGGGCTCGATGATTTTGTTTTCCACGTGCGAATGATATGGAATTTGTTTGATTTATAGGAGATTGGTATTTAGGTTGATACGATGCCACATGAGGGGGATATATATTCGCAATCTGGGGGCATGTGTTTTGTTGGTATGCAGGTTGATGATATACTAGTGCGGGTTGTTGATACATGGGTGGGGGTTGTGGATACACTGGAGGTATCTATTGATAGTTTTGAGTAGGTGCGTTGGGACTAGCCACCACGACCTGAATGTGTTTGGTGTTAGTGGCTCCATTAGGGCCCATTTGGCAGCTAGAATACCATATCATGGATATGGTCAATTCAGGAAGATGCTGCATATTCAAGAAGATGCTTATCCTCAAAATGAAATTCGAAATATGGTCTGACCCGTTTGGTTCACCCGGAAGATGAATGAGAAGATGCATTAAGGAATTTTAATTCTTTATTTTTTAATTTCTTTGAATATTGTGTGTATATATACACACATGCACACATGTGTATATATATACATACTTGTGTGTGTATATACACATGTATATATGTGATATATATATACACATGTGTATATGTGTATATACACACATGTATACACATATACACACATTTGTGTACATATACACACATACATGTGTGTGTATACACACATGTGTGTATATACACATACAAGTGTATATCCATGTATACACATATACACACATGTATATATATACACACATGTATATATATACACATATACACACATATGTGTATACACATATACACACATTTATGTATATATACATACATATACACACATGTGTATATATACATACATACATGTGTGTATATATACACACATATACACACCATACATATACACATACAAGTGTGTATCCATGTATACACATATACATACATGTGTATATACACACACCATATATGTGTGTACATATACACACATACATGTATGTATATATACACACATGTGTATGTATATATACACACATGTATATATATACACACATGCATATATACACATGTGTGTATATACACACATGTATATATATACATCCTTATAGCAATATAATATACATCTTTATAGTCACGGATCCCACAAAATATTAAATTTGCTTTTGTAAAAATTGGAATTGGAATTCGAAATTCCAATTCCACCTATTTAGGTGGAAGATGATATTCCCATTTTGAGGGCAAAATGAGAATTTCGGAATTCCAATTCCATTTTTTTTCAAGGACCCAAACGTGGAATTTGGCATTATCTAGAATTAGATAATGCCAATTCTGATCCAATTCCTGCTACCAAACGGGCCCTTAGTGACCGTGTTCTTATTCTTGTTCTAGTACCATGATCGATCATTGTTGTTTATGTCAAGCTGGGGTTCTTTGTAATGCTTGATGGCATTGTCTTGTATGAGACCTCGTTCAAGATCCATGCCTTTTCCTTGAATTTCATGATAAGTTTGTAGGCAGTCCTTGCACATGTGATGGGATAGTTTGGGATGGAGATTGTTAATGAAGATTGTAGTGAGATTTTTTTCTGGAGGTTGATACGATAATCTTGTAGTGATTCCCTACCAATGTTGTAGGTAGTCTTCCAAGATTTCCCGTCCTTTCTATTTGGAGTTGCATAAGTCTAAGAGGGAGAACTCGTTCTTGATGTTATGCACATATTGGGACACAAATTTCTTTGATAGTTCCACAAATGTGGAAACTGTGTCATAGGGGATTTTATAGAACCACTCAAGAGCGGTTCCTCCCAAGCTCTTAGGGAATAAACACATGAGGAAATTGTCATTGTAAGCCACTTCTTGGCATGCCATGTAAAATTGTTTGACGTGGCTGACGGGATCTCCCCTTCCCATGTATTTGTTAAACTTAGGTGTCTCAATGTGTTTGGGGAAGGGTACAACAGTGATAGATTGATCAAATGGGTAGGGACACACTTCGAACTTAAATGTTTTAACTTTAGTCCCTGCTTTTAGCTCCTTGAGAGTGTTCTTCATTTCTTCCCACTCCTGATTGATTTATTTGGGAGGTTTATTAACTCTGATTGTATTGGTTACCTGGATGTGATATGGATCAATTTTTTTTGGCGAATATGGGGGATTTTGTGGAGGATATTGTGGTGTATGATAGGGAGACTGATGAGTAGCATAGACATGTTGCTACAATGGTAACTGTTCTGGACAATGATACTATTGTGGATTGGATGGTAGTGCCTAATGTTGGTGTTGTGGCGATGAATAGTAGGTCCGTGGTTGCTGAGATGTTGGGTAGGTGGGGTGAGTATGTGTTCTGCCTGCGTAAGGTAGTTGTGTCGCGTTGTCGGGGTATGTGGGATATGTGTGTTGCAGTGGAATGCCCCTAGTATGCGTAGCGAGGTAATTGATGTTAGTGGGGATGCCTGACTATTGTGGAGGTGGAAAAAATTGGGATGAAACTGAGGATGGCATGACTAGGTAGTTGGTGAAGTTAGGTTGTTGTTGCTGAGTGGGTTGGATGACAGTTTGCACATTAGCAAAAGGATTAGCAAACTGTTGTAGTGATTATGCGGTGAACAGATTTGTGCCCTACATTTGTGGTTGTTGTTGTTGGATAGGTTGGGTGGTGGGTTGTGCAGCTATGAAGGGGTTGAGTTGTTTTTGATGTGCTTGGGATGTGAATGGGTTAGTGTTCTTCTACTATGGTTGTTGCCGCTGAATGGGTTGGATAATGGATTGTGTGGTGGCCAAAGGGTTGGTGGACATTATTTATTCTTGAGAGGTGGGTGGATTGGTGCTTTGTGTCTGCATGGGGATACCTAAGGCTTGCATGGTGTCTTGTGAGTAGTTCCAAGTGGAAGATGGAGCACTTTTCATTGTTTGATTGACTTGGGAAGCTTTCGGTAAAGGGCTTGGATTGGATTATGTTTGCAGAAGAAGAGTTGGAAGATACTATGATTGTGCTATTGGTTGAGCATGGAAAGTGGGCCATTATGGAAATAGGGGCTTATTGTAAGCTCCCGTGAGTGGCATACCCGTAGTAAACTGTGGTTGCTACTAATGTGATGTGGGGATGGAAGGTGGAGCAGAGGTAGGTATTATGGCACTGATGGATTGTATGCTTTGTGGTTGTGAGCTGGTTGATGTGGTTTGGATGGGTTGACTAGTGATTGGTGAAATACTGGTTTGATGGGTGTTGACTGCTGGTTGCGGGAATTGTGCAACAAAGGATGGAACTCTCTGTGATGCTTGAGTGACTGCAATTTGGATAGGTGGTGGTGCTTGGGTAGCAATGGGGTATTGATTGCGTTGCTGATGGTGGATTAGGAGGTGGGGCTCCCATGACTAAAAATGGGGTGGATTGAGGTGTGGTGTCTACTATAGATGGGGGATGGAAGGTTGTATCATCTGTGATATGAGATATCCCACTTGTATTGCTCATTGCAGGGGATTGAAAACTTCATGTCTTACTAAATGAGGGATCTCTCCTGGGAGTGTCGGGTTTTGTGACTAATGTGGGTATGATTCCAAGTGGTAGTTGGATTCCTTGTTGTTGAATGTCTGCAAGTATGTTATGGTTGTTGCGCCCTATGATGGTGCTGACCATGTTGGTGTATCCTAGATGGTTCATGAATGTTTCCATAGTGCTCAATGTGGGGACCTTGTTTTTGTCCAACCAAATATGCTTTATTTGTGTCTTGTGCCAAGAATAAAAGTAGACCACGATGTTAGTGTGGTTAATCATTGGATTGGATGAACTAGCTGCAAGATTAGGGTCCATGTCTTTCCTCTTCTTAAGGGATCGTATTGTAGGTGGCATGAAATGAATACCCTAAGGGGATATGAGATGCAAGATGTAATGAAAGGATTTTCCTAGGAAGCTAAGGATGATGTTGCTATGATTAGGATTTGAGATGATGCGTCTAAGAAGATGAGTATGCTCCTAAGGATTAAGGATGACTTGGTGTAGCCATGGATTAAGGGTTGCTTTCCCTAGTGTAAGATCAAGTGGATGTGATTGTCTACCTAAGATAGACTTGTGGTCTTCGGTGGACAGGATTCTCTATCGATGCGAACCAACCTTTTGATCAAGGTGACGAGGTTGAAAAGACAAAGAGGATTATCCTAAATAATTCTTAGTTTAACAAAACCTAAAGATGGGGTTTGAATTACGATGTAGGTTCTAAGCAACTCAAAAAGGGATGCAACACTAAGTGAGGGATGTGATTTGGGATATTTTGGATGATGATTAGGATGATGCTAGGTTGACTAGGATTGGATTGGATTATGCTAGATTATGCTAGGATGAGTGTGTGATTTTTTTCTAAAGATGAGAACTAAGGAAGGTCCTAAAAGTGCATGCTAAGTGATCCTAAGAAGGGGAGGAATGATTGTTTGTTGCGATGAGCTAGCTAGTCATATTGTTCAAATGTAATGAAGACAATGTTCAGATGATATTTTCCTTGAAAGTGAGCAACCTTTTTGTTGTATAGTACTTTGTCAAATTCTTCCCATTTGTGAGTTTCTTTCTTGATGGAATCAATGATGTGTTGATACTTGTTGGCCTCTCGGGTTGTGTTCTTTTGTTCTGTGTGCATGGGGGGTAATGGAGTTTTCACCTTCTTGTGTTTCACCAAATTGGACATGAGCATGGTTGTGATAAAAAAGGATTTCCTAGGATTAGGTAGTGACTATGGTAAGTGTACCTTGGATATCTTTGGAACGATTGATTATTTTTTTTAGTTGGGTAAATTTGAGCAAACAATCTTACAAGGGACAAATCAACCTTACAAGAAGCACACAATTTTGATCTCTTTGGAAAAATACTTTGGACCTTTGATTTGTGTATATTCAACAAATGTTTTCATGGTTTTGTAACATCGAAACATGCACAAGAAATTCTACCTAAGGATTTGGTGAGTTTGAAAAACTTTGTCCGCAAACGTAGGTACAACATGAGAGCTAATCAAAATATGACCATAACCAAGCACACAATGGATCCATTCATGATGTCATATTATCCGACTCCAAATGCTCCAGGTGGCATGAATGTGTGAGTGATCTTGGGGAAGTGATTATCTTCCTTCAACAACCAATTATCAAGCTTTTAGAGGTAAACCGGGTAGGTTGCTTGTGAGATTTGTGGCATCCCCGCAATTGGTTTGTACATTTGTGAATCACTTAAGAGCCTAGTTGACCATGCGAATATGCTAGGGATATTCACCTAGTATGGGATACCATCAACATGAATCACCCAAACTTGAAGGGATATAAAGCAGACCTTTGGGTCGCACCTTGTTTCTATATAGGTCGAAGGGATTTACTGGTTTGAGGTCGTCCTCTAAAAGGAAGCACTTATTTTAGACAAGTCTCTCTAGAAGAAAAATAAGTAACTTAACCTTTCTTGTCACCCAAGATCTGTGAAGGCAAGGGGAGAGGATACAGATATAAGCTACTTCTAGTGCACCACTTAGATCTAACAAGGATTTTGCAAAAAGGAAATAGCTCTTTAAGGTAGTGTTGAAAAACACTCAAACCCGCAAATCACTCATTCTTTCCAAATTGAACCTAATTAGCTAAGTATTTTATATATAACACATCAAACAATCATGATTAATATGCAAGGTTATTTTTTTTTTTGCTTTTTGAAAAGGGAAACACTTGAATTGTAAATAGTTGGTTTTTTTCCCTTAGTGCATTCGCGACTTGTGAGTGTTCTTTTTAAGCCCAAATTTGAGGTGTTTGATTGATTAATTTTAGAGCATCAAAAGGAAATGTTTTGTTTGATTGTTCAATTATGCCTTTTAGGCATTCAAGACTTGTGAATTCTTTTAAAGCCCAAATTGAAATATGTGATTAATTTTATCGTTTGGTTAAGTTTTAAAAACACCAAAATGAAATGTGAGTTCTTTTTAATTAACCCAAAAATAAATGCATGAGATTTGATGTTTTTAAAAGATAAAAAGTGTCCCCAAAGTGGCGCTCCCGCGACCTGCACAAAAAAAAATAGCATAGTAAGTACAATAGCATTCCCGCGACTCGAGACTTCAATCTTGCAAAGTCAAACAACATTCCCGTGGGGTCAAATAACGATCTCACAAGCGGTTGACTTCGTACAAAGTAAAAAATGTGTGAAATAGCCTTAAGACTTTACAAAATATTTAAAACGTGTTCCCGTGAGTCTGACCCACATTCCCGCAGGTCTGCTAAAAGGTAAGAAAAGAGACAGAAAAGGAGAAAAGGCTCTCGACCTCTGTCATTATGCAGGGTCGTGTTCCCGCGAACAAAGTCTGCGTTCCCGCAGGTGTAGCCGTCAATCCCGCTGTAGGATGTTTTTGGTGATGTGTGGATTTTAACAATAGGATTGATGGTGCAAATGCTTTCTTTTCACCTTCCAACCTACAAAAACTGAAGAACCTAGCACCAAAAAACTCAAAACAACAAGAAACATTAGGTTTTTGGTTAGTTTGCAAGAAAAAGTAATAAAGAAAAGAAAATGACCTGTGAAGTGAGTCCCACCGGGCATGCCAAAATGTATGTAAGGAAATAGATATAGAAAAATAAACACAATAAAATCTTTAAGGTATTCACTAGACTACTCAATACAACATATAAGATTATATAATAAAAGGAAATTAAATCAATAAGAGCCTAAGATAATGCAAACATTTCTAAAACCATTGATGACCTCCTTTGCTTGCGGGATTTTCCCAATAGATTGGATTTGTGCTCATAAAAATTTCTCAAGATTCAATAGGTGATGAAAGATTTTGGTATTATGATGGTATGTTGATGATTTTTGGCTCTCAAAAGGGCATTATAACTTTGCAATTATGGTGGATGATTTGTGAAGGAAATGACATTCACTTTATAGGCAAATGGAGGCTTGAATGGATGGTTTAGATGCAAACTTGAGGAAGGGTGGAGATGCATTTTAAAGGAAGCACATGGATTGTGCTTTATCAAATGCCTCTCATTGTGATAAGTGTCACAAGGAGAGATGTTTGGAAGAATGTGGGAATGTGACCATTTTGGGAGATGTGAGAGGGGACAAGATGGGAAAAGAAGGATGGAGTGTGTAAGAGGGATGTAAGAGAATTTAAGGAAGACTTAATGAGATATGAATGAGGATTTGAGTGATGTGAAAAAAGGTTGACTTGGGGTTGGGGTTGAGTTTTTAATGTTTGGATTATGATTGTGCACATATTTAGGGAGTGATTAGGTTTAGTTTTAGAGGATAAGTGGGGTAATTAAGAAGATGTGCTGGGAGGAGAGAGAATGAGTGGAGGGGTTAATTAGTTAATTGGGGTAAATTAACTAATAAGGAAGGTTTAGTATGTGTGAATGGGTTGGGTTGAGTTGGAACCTTGGGTTAGGTGGTTGAACATGGTTAGTTTAGGGGTTAAAGTTAGGAGCCATGTGCTGAAATTGAATTAAATAGAATATTTAACTCACAAGTGGGATAATAGGAAAATTATGAATTAAGTTAAATAAATAAGCATATTCATTCAACTTAATAGAGGAAAAGGATTTAGTTAATCATTAGACTATGTGTTGTCTTTTAATAATTATTTGAGCTATAGCTATTTAGTTAAATTAATTAGGCTAGGGGATAACATAAATTAATCAAATAAATATGTAATTATTCAATCAATAATTTTCTAGAAAGGCAATAAATTTAATTAAATATGTTAATCAAATTTAGGTGTCTACAACATGTAATCATGGTCTTCCTAAGAGAACATTATAAGTGAGAGTATCGGGCATGACATGAATTGGTGTAGGTAAAGTAACAGGACCTACCTTAACAGGTAAGGTTATAATGCCTAGGGTTGGTTCAACAACATTGTCAAGTTTGCAGATAGGAATATAATTGAGTTTAATAAATAATGTATCCACCTTAATCTTATGCAAAAAATCAATGCTACACACATTAAGACAAGATCCATTATCAACTAAAGTTATTCAAATAAGATTACCATTGATAAGGATAGCAACCATAAGCAAATTGTGTTGATCTTGAATTTGTTTATAAGGTAACTCATCTTGATAAAACACAATTTGAGCTTTATTATTGGTCATATTCATGAATCCCAATATATATATTTTATTATTTTTCAAAGGAGGTGGAACATACATGTTTCTCAAGGTTTGTTGTAAAGTTTCATGGTATGTAAGTGAAGTTCGAAGAAGCTCCTAAAGATATATCTTGGCATTAGTAGCACAGAGGTGTTCTACTAATCATATTCCTTTCCAATATTTTGAGGGAGATGGGGCACAAGAGGAAGAACTAGTTGAGAAATGAGAAGATAAGGAGTAACATTTGAATTGGTTGGTTGTCTATTATTTCTTTTTTTATGCGTGTGAAAAATTACATGATAATTAGATTGTTGAGCACCTTCTACCATAATGATAGGTTTATTTTGAGGTTAAGGGGTATCTTAACGAAGATCAAAAACAACCTCAAGAGTACCCAAAAATTGATTATCATTGATGTGACTAGGTTATTTAATTCCCTAAGGGAGAGCATCAAGGATGATATCCTCTTTCTCCAAAGTATATTTATGGTAAAGCCAAACTTTAGAGGAGAGAAAAATACAACTCATTAATGCTTCATTTGTAGAAGGAGGATTATTGAAATAAATAGAAGAAATGTCAATTATACTAGTCTCCTCTACCATAATATCATATTTTTTATGCAATTTATTTCATGAGGGAGACAATAATTAATGTTTTTGTCCACTAGCTCATCCCAAATACAAAAATCATCAAGAGTAGAAAAATCTATATGAATAAATAAAACTTTAGGAGTGGGATAAACATAAGTCTCTAAAGCTTCATTTATAAAGGGGGATTCATTGAAAGGAATATAAGGTGAGGCATCTGTTGTTAATGGGAAGTAGTACTGAGAGGGGAGGGGTGAATCAGTACCTCTAAAACTTTTAACACCTTTCACAATTCATCATTAGTAATCATTCATTACTGCATTACCGACCATTTCTGTTGTTCTTTCTTATGCATATATTGTTCACTCATAATATTTAATAGTTTGCAACATTCATAAAAAAATTCATGAAAATGATAAACACAACACAAGATATGGTATCGCATAAAACTCTTGTTAGGAAGTAAAAACTGCGGTGGGGATGGCACCCGCAAAACTTCACTATCTGCAGAATGGAAGGGAGCCAGTTAAGGCTTACAATCTGATCACTTTTGATGATCTACCCTCTTAGGATAATTAAGGTGGAGACCTGTTAAGATCTACTCTGTTAAGAGCTTTAGCAACACTAATTTAAGTGTGCACTCAGTTATGAGATTTACAATAGGACGGTTAAGCCCACCTTTCTTGAAAGGATTTCTTATGCGTACTACACTTGTTAGAATGAGTAAAAATGTTGACCTGACTGTATACAATCTACAATTGCTGATTACATATCCATTAAAGCTCTCAGAATAACAATATCACCTTAAGTGATTGATGAATACCTTTTCTCTGCTCGTCAGTAGCCTATGTTCTTGTTCTTGAAACTGACTTGATTTTTTTCTGTCCTTCTGCATGAATTCTCTTGTCTGGTCTCTAGATGCTCTCCATGGCTACAATATTCATTGAACAACTTACTGTTTACAATAGATTGAGCATCTATTTATACAATTCTTTGACCTATTGTAGAATCACGCATTACAATGTTAACTCTTAGATCCAAGGTTTACAACTTGACCTTGATCTTTAGTTTGCATGTTTTAAATTAGTAAAACTAATTAAAACAATATTAAATAGATTTCTTCCTCCACACATAATGGATTTCAAATTAAATCAAGAAGCTATAAATACAACTTCAGTGATTTATCTGACGTGGAAAGTCAGATCCACTTTTTGCGGGATGTAATTGACTGTCGGTTCTTGGTTGTCAGGTTGAACTGAAAGTCTGTCGGTGTTCCTTTGTTGAACTGTTTGTCAGGTTCCCTTTGTCTGTTGGGTTCCTCTCTTTGCTATTTTTTTGGGTTGCACTGATGTTGCTCGTCAGGTTCCATTTTCCTTTTTGTCATTGGATAACACTAAACAGTGTTTGTCGGGTAACCTTGGCGTTGGATAGTGTTATTCCCTGTCTTTCGGTGTAGTGATAACCGATGGTGCAGATCATGTTTTTCCTTGAGTATACTAATGGAAAAATATAATGCCTTCAATCTCCCTGTTTTAAATTAGTATCAAAAACTGATATGTGCATAATACTAAAGTGTTTAGTATGTACACCATGTTTATATCCTTGTCATTATATGACTCCCCCTAACTGTATGCATCAATATAGTATAAGTATATGTACATGTATACTATAAATTCTCTATTCTTTTCTTTGTATGTACCTATTATTTCCTCTTTCTTTTACTATACATATTATTTCCCCCTTTTAACTGAGGTGAGTGAACATATCAATTTCCCCCTTTCTTTGATACTTATGACAAAAATGTACAACTTATAATATGCCAAAATTGTGACAAAAATGCGCAACTTACAATGTGTCAAGTATATGGGAATGGGTTCTCTTGATATCTTTGAGCATTTTCTCCCATTTTTCTTTCAGTTGTTCTAGTGTCATGTGTTGTAGCTCTAGCCTTGCATGCATATCATAAATGTTGTCTAGGACAGACATTTCAGGGGTGGCAATTAATGCATTTGCCTTTGTCACATGTTGTTGCAGGAGTGAAAGTGTTGGTAAGAGCTGAGCTTGGAGCTCATTTACCTCATCTCTGTACTTCATCTCTACAATCTGTATGTCCTGTCTTAGTTTCTGAGCTTGTTTGATTTTCTCATCGTGCAATTTAATTGCTTCTTCATTATTGGTGAGTATTTGTCCACTGGACTTAAGATCAACATCATTTTGTGCTATCTGGTTGGTATAGTCCTGAGTGAGTTGATCTAGAGTGCACAATTTCTGTATTAAGGTAATAGCTTCTAAGATGATTGGATCAACTGTGTTCACTAATTCAAAAAGTTTTACCTTTTTCAATGTCACTTCCTGGCTTATCTTCTCGACTAGCTTGAACTCATACTTTTGTTCAAGTCTCTCTTCCATAACCTTCTCAGCATCAATATTTTGCGATTTTATTGCATCTGTGAGTATTACCAGTTGATCAAGTATTGGATATTTTTTATGAATATCTATATCAGGTACAATCTGTTAAAGTATACCTCTTGCCACTTCTAGTACCTTTGCCTCCTTTGTGGCTCTCTTTAGTTTGTCTTGTATTGCTTTTCTCTCACAGAGTCTGGCATACTTTGTCAATGCAGTTGGATCCAATGTCCTTGGATCACAAACTGGAATCTCAATGATTTCATCTGGAGTTACTGGATTCTTATGCTTTCCTTTCTTCTTCTTTGAAATGTGTGGGGATGCAGATGTATGAACTACCATTACGAGTTCATTTATCCTCTCTGAAGTTCTTGGTGAAGGCTTTGTGGAAGATGCTTCTTTTGTTTTCTGCTCGGGTGGCACCTGTTGGTTTTGTGAAGATGTCTCTTCATCAACCTTGGGTGTCTCTGCAGATTTTTCTTCTGATTTCTTCTCCTTCTCATCTTTCTTTGCTTCTTCACCTTTTTCTATCTGTGTGTCCCCTTCTTCCTTTTGTGTTTCCTCTTTATTTTAATCAGCAGACTTATCTGTATGATCATCGGTTCCAGCCTTCTCTACAATTGTTTCCTTTGTATTATTTGTGGTGTCTTTTGCTTCTCCATCACCCTTGTCGTGTGTTCTTGTGTCCTCTGTAGTATTACCCTCTAATATATTGATTTCCTCCATTAATACAAGCATATTTATTTGAGTGGTAGCTTGGGATATATCTTGAGTGGTGTCCTGCTCATTGGTTTGATCTTTTAGAGCATTGACATCCTCATGTTTTTGTATCTCCTCTACAAGTTTTGCTTCTGTTAAGTCCGTGACTGATGCCTCCTACCATGTTTCATCAGCAACATTCATATCTTTTGTTGAGATTGCTGATACGCAATGCAACCAAGATCACCTGCATGCAAAGCTGTTACACAGAAGAAGAAGACAGAAGAGAGAAGACAGAATCAGAAAGCTATGGCGGCCAGAATGAAAGAGAACCCAAATCCATTGTGACAGAAATAATTTCTATTAACACAATAAAGATTACAAACTGAACTCCTTAAGAAATACAAAGATGACAATCCTTATAAAGGATGTCGAAACCCTAAAAAGGGAAACTAACAGAAATAGAAACTACCTAAGGTTAGCTTAAGCAAACTAGAGTGAATAGGGAAGTTACTAATTAGATCATAAAGATTTAAATTAGTAACCTCGATATACTATTACTCTAACACCCCCCCTTAAGATAAAAGGGGATATCTTAAGGGGGGGTGTTAGAGTAAAGGGGATGGAATCTTCTAGGGGGGAATATTAATTTTTAGGCTAACTTAACAGTCGTTTTTGCCACAACTTCCGCAAGTGTCCTATGTCTTCCTCCACAGATTTGATGCAAGAATTTCCCAAAGTTACATGTATTGACAATGATTTACCGGGTAAGCCATTGTTATTGTCAATAGGTTTTGCTTCTTCCTCTTTTGAAATCACCACTCTTTGCTCTATCTCTCTATTTTCAAAGCTTGCATACACTGATGTAACTGTCATTCAAAAGGCATTTCAGTGCAATAATCCTCTATCCAGTTCAAGAAAGTGATTCACTTTCAATAAAAAACTGAAGTATTCATTTTTATTTTTATTTAAAAAAGTATAGTTAATAATCATTTTAGATTAACCAGTATA
>MU225772.1:2328499-2344221 GCA_018584345.1 Thuja plicata | reverse complement strand
ACTACATTGGGATAAGATGCCCATTACACCTAAATGAACCTGGCCATTTCTCCTCTGGTAATATTAATGTTGTGTGGTTATAAATGCAAAAGGTGAATACTAATCCCAACAGCAAGAGTCTCATACATATTTTATACGATAATATATAAAAAATTTTTAAAAAAAATGGCACAGGCTGTCAAAATTTTGACACAAGGCACTTAGCACATCGATGCCGATGCTATACAATCGACAAAATGATCAACCATTGTTCGTCGCAATGTCGACACACGACACTTAGCATATCGACACCGATGCTATACAATCAACGACATGACAACCATTGTTCGTCGCAATTTTGACACACGACACTTAGCTTTTCGACGCTGATGCTATACTCTCGACGCCTTAATCGAGCAGAGTTCATCGACATTTAGACTGACGTTTGTCGCCTTGATGGAAAGCAGGGTCCAGGCTGGACCAAACATTTCAACGCATCTTTCGTCGATAAATCCACCCTATTTGTGTCGAAATATCGATGACAGTTTAGTGTAACGTAAAATCGATGAAAAAAGACCGACGACAGTAGTGGTCATTTTATAGACCAATTGGTGTCTAAATTTTGACAAATCATCGTCGAAAATAGGGCTAAAATTTACTAGTGGGTCGTCTTGTTGAAATTTTAGGAGCTTTTCTTCAATAATCTCATGCTCTGTGTTGTTTCCATGTTGAGAGTTAGACCTAGAATGTGAAGATCTTGGAGGTTAATCAAATTCATTGTGTTGTGGCCTTGGGGGAGATCCTAGAGGTGTATTATTCTCATTATCTCCAAGGAAATTGGCATTGAATTGTTGAGCCAAACGAGTCATTTTTTTCTCTATGTAAGAATTTCTCTCTAACTCTATTTGTCTTAACCTCCTATTGTGCTCAAAAAGGTCATTCAATTGCTTGTCATGTTCTTCCCTAGACATGGTGAGAGATAGACTATTTTCAGATCTTGATGAGGCAAGAGGTGTCTCAAAGGTACTATCAAAGGTAATTCCAAAAGGATCAAACCAAAATTTGATACTATCCCCTTCTTTGTCAAATATAATTTGAGGTTCTTCGTCTTGATGACGTTGATGAATAGTAGGAAAAGGTAATTCGTCAAAGCTAATTGGAGGTTTCTTTCCTTGGTTGATCTGATATCTAGTTGTTACTGGCATGAATGTGAATGTAAAGAGCTAATTAAGATGACAAAAGACCACTTGATGTCCACCTTAGAAAAGTAAAGTGTTCACTTGTCAAAAAAAATGAGAGATCAAGATGACTTATCACAAAGTGCCCTAGATGAGGGTAAGATCCTTGTGTACGACACTTGTGACTCGAGTCAAGAGATAAAGTCAAAGCCAAGAAAAAGGTAACCAAGAGAGATAGACAAGTGAACAAATTTACTAATCAAGAATGTAACCAATGTATCTAGGTGATCCTTTTCAGCTAAAAACATTCCCTAACCTGCTAGTCTCATACCAAGGAACCAGAAATAGTCAAGTATAAGCTTCCTAAACTAGCTTAAGAGAAAATTGAAGGCCAACCCACTTGGATCAGAAATTGGAAGACAGACCTTAGTAAACCATATGACAGTCATGTGATATTTCTTGCTATTGCATGTGAGATTGAGACAACAAACATAAAAGACCAATTTTTTACTCAAAACCCTGTTTTGATCGATTAGAACAATTTGTGACAATAAGTACTTTGAGTTTTAATAGCAAGTTGGAAGTTCAGAATCAAGTTTTTAAAGCAAATGTGACACATAAAGTAATCTTCAAACAATCAAGCAAGGGACAAAGAAACCTTGCATGATACAAACATTTGTGAGGTCTCAAAGAAAAACCCTATGAATAGTATCATCATGTGTATGTTCAAATGATTTCCACGGGTCTTAACATGATCAAAGATACATCAAACATAAGCTACCTAAGGACAATTTGGCTTATTATAAAAATATTTTCCCACACTTGATATTCCTACACCTCACACAAAGTGATGTTGGCTTTTTTCAACACTATGCATGTTGTGCGTTTTGAAAAGAGGCTCAATGCTCGAATCGCATAGGCTCCCGCATGCCACACTCATGCTTTAGAATGACCTTGGGAATACATATGGTGATTGTAAAACCTTCAGGTGATTTGGGTAATCCACTTGGATCGATCCTTGCACAAAGATTATGATACTTTCGGAGGTGAGTCGGGTAGCTTCTATCCAAAAGTGTCTAGTAAGGACATTCGTTCATGTCTATCCCTCGTAGTTATGAAAGCGGAATTGAGGCCTTTAAACCCTACAAGAATCCAAAATGTACAGTCTCACAAGCAATATTGAGACCTCTTGACCCTATACAAGTTGGAGGTATTCCCCTTGTAGTCTTGTAAACAAGATTGAGACCAAAATTGGTCCTGCAAGCACCTAGTCAAGTGTAATCTTTCTTAGCAAGATTGAACCAACTAGGCCCTACACATGAAGAGGCATTACAAGTATATATAGACAAGTCTTCCCTCTCTTTATATTGAAGGGATATTTTGATTATAGTGGGGCAGAGTAGTCGGGTTCGCTTGTTCCCCACTTGGGTCATTCCCAAAAGATTTCTCTCTTGGCAGGCCCTCTAAAGGTAAATGAAAGAAAAATAAATGGATAACTAGTGGAGGTAAATATTTCTAATTTTCCATGAGGAAAAGAGATTACTCTCCTACTCCATACTGTCTCCCAAACATATCAAGCACATGTTCATTAACCCAAGATTCATTTCTAAGTGATGAATCAAGCAGGTCTAGATTTCTGATTATCTCTAAAGAGATAAGAGCATAATCTCCTACTACTCAACTAACCAAAATAAATGAACCTTCCTAATTAAGCTAGGTGCCTAAAAAAAGACTAACCAAAGACACAATATTTTTTGTATCTCCAAGAAAACCTGCAAAACAAATTATGTGAGTAGTTTTAGGTTTTTCAAGTCTTCAACAACGTCCTACAAAGCAAATGGATTAGTAGTCTTAATGCTTTTGTCTTGGCCAAACTTTCTACAAAACCATTGTTAGAAGACGAAAAAAAAGATCAAAACCTGTAATAAAACCTAATCAGCAACCCTAGAATGCAAGATGCAATGAAATGAAGTTGGAAATAAAGTGCAAGCTCGTCACATATTTTTTCCCTTTGATCTAGTCAACAAGATCTGATTTATTTGTTATAATTTCAGCTCCAAAAATAGAAATGCAAAGAAGAGACCCCTACTAAAAATTTGAGAGCTTTCCAAAAATGTAAATTTTTTTTATAATATTGTTTATTTGTGCCCTAGGGACCTAATTTACCAAAAGAAACCAGTTTTCAAAGATCCGATTTTTGAGCCGTTATTTTTCATCAAAACCAAAAACACAAAGCACATACCCTCTATAGAATTTCTAGAGCTTTCCAAAAAAGTTGATAATTTGCGATCATAAATGAATTTTCATGAAGAATCATAAAAAATTTATAACTCATGGAAAAATGATAAAAAAAAACTAATTTTTGGACTGAGACATATTTGAACCATCCTTAACCTTCAGTAAAAATTGCAAACCCAAAATCCAAGCCGTTTGTGATATATGATCAATTCTTCTGTACACCCTAGGATTTTGTCTTCAACTCAACCTGCATAAGGGTTAGCCTTGAAAAACTTGAATAAAACAACCATGCAAGGTTAGAAAATCTAAAAAATGTGGAGAAAATGAAGGAAAATTGGGGGCATGAGCCCCACGGTGGGCGCCAAAAATGTGTGATCAAAATGTGACACACTTCTATAAACCATTACACTTGAGAGAATGCATGAATAAGGAAGTCTCAAGAAGCGGCTAATAGCTTCCTATCTATGACATGTAAGAATCTATGCTAGTGTGAATGGTGGCTCTCAAATGAACCTTAAGAAAAGACCCTTGCAAGGTGCACCATAGAATGGAAGATTCAAATGATGTTGCAAATGAGATATACTCTAAGATGAAATGCAAGAACTAAGAAATGATGCAAATTCAAGAACAAGGAAAGGAAAACAAATCTAGCAAGATTAAAATACCTCCTAGTTAAGCTAGGTGATCTAAGCTAAATGCAATAAGGAAATACTAATATAGAATGTAAGAGTGCTCAAGAATGCTCTAAGAATGCAAGTAAACAAAGTAATAGCATAACATTAACATGAGTGAGTAATCTATTATCCTTTTTTCACAAGTGAGGAGAGAGCCTCCTTTTAAAGAGCAATGAACGGTAGAGATTAAGAGGCAAAATCCAAGGGTGGACAAAAATCCTCATTTTGACTTTGGTGCACAAGATTCTCAAGAGGCAAAATCAATGGATGTGGCTAAGAGGCAAAAAGATGTGTGGAAGAGATTAAGAGGCAAAAGGAGATTCCACTCATCTTGGAAAGTGTGTATTCAATATGTAGACAAAAAAGTCTTTTTCTTTTTGTTTTAAATTGGGAAATTCATTTTTCATGTGCACACATAGGATAAGGTGGATTTTATTTAATTAAAAGAGGACATGTTCTTTTAATTAAATAAAGCTTAGGATAAAGTGGCCAAAATTTAGGATATCATCGAATAAAGGATAAAATGATGATTTGATCAAGAAATAAGAGATTAAATCAATGTGCAAAATTGATTAAGCACAAGATGTAGTCTAGTATTTAAATTTTAATCTTTGGAAAGGGGTCTTATAGTTTACTAGACCATTTTTGGGTGATTACAGGGAGTACATCCCTAGCTTACATTTAATTCTTGCACGGGTAGCGGAGTTGCTTTGAGGCTGTGTGTGGATGACTCATGGTCTCAGGTTCGACTCTCGCCCGGATTTGCCAAATGAATATGGCTTGTAGGCGGTTTGGTTCATCCTCTAAGGATTAGTCTTGCCTCAGATTTCCCTTGTTACCCAAGATACGGGATGTTGGGTCAATGGGCTAGGTCATAGGGACACCTAAGGGTTTAAAAAACTTTACAAAATATCATATATATAGATTCCACTTACACCACTAATAACCAAGCACTCACCCAAAAGCCCAAATATGCCAAAGTCAGTCTGAAATGCTTAACATGATGTGTCTAAAGGAATCCACCCAATATTTTCTATGTTTTAATTCTATTTCATATCATGTAGGTTTTAGATATGAGGAATTCAAAGAGGAAAATCTATATGATGATGAGATCTGGCCGCAAGGAGAACACGTGTAGGCTCACCCAGAAAATTATTTATATGAATTCCCAAATTCGGGAAGTATGGAATTGGAGAGAGAGAGAGAGAGAGAGAGAGAGAGAGAGAGAGAGAGAGGTATGGACATTCATAAAAGCGTGATGAAGGTGCATTTAAAATACACCATAGTTGGCAAAGTGCATACAATTTATGAAGAGTAAACTAAATATTCTAGTACAAAGTCCCAATCAAACAAAAAGAACAACACCCACCTGCTGCTACTAGGCAGCCCAAATAAAAAAGGGAAAGATTATACAGAAGATAGAGAAACCCCGCCTAGGTAACAACAATAATAGACCAAAAGAAAAATCATGCCAACCAACAATTTAAAGAGAGGAGTGATCCATTAAAGAAGAATCATCTAGTGCCAAAAGGCCAAGACCAAAAGGGAAATAGACTAAAGAAAATCTAATGCCCAATTTGGACACAAAATCCAATGCTTTAATACGCCTTTCATCACATATAGAATTGACTCTGTTGAGTCTTCTTCAAAGATTAAAAAAAAAAGCATCTACTCACAAACACCATACAATGTCTCATTGAAAGGCAATGATCAACAATGGTATTAATAAATGAAACACCAATATTTAGGCCAAAGAATTGGCTAAAAGGAAGGTAAAAGCAGTCGCAATAGAATAAAATTGCAGATAGAAAGAAGACCCCAAACCAGGCAATCAATCCTATATTTCCAAATCAATTTTCCATAACCAAAAGATGATTTTTGTTGCATCTGCAAAGGCAGTTTTGTGTTGGACATATTATGGACAGATGAGAGTAAATCTGGAAAATCTGCGACCTGGGTTTTATGCACAATGAACCAATTTGTCTGACTTGTGTGTATTTTAACCCCCATTTTAGAGAAATGCAAGGTTCTTTGAAGATGTTTTTAACTGACTCACCATTCAAAAACCAAAAATAACATGTTTTCTTAATTCTCACCACCCCCAAATCAAACGATAGACATGCACAAGAACATGGGAAGATGGATAATAAATGAGTGGCTACAAAAATAATAAATTCTATTCCCTAAGAAACAGAAGAGTGGGTTACAACCCATAATTAGTAGCACTATAAAATAGTATACATAACGATTCATTTATTAATTTAATGCCATAATTAATTAGTTAATATTAATATTTTCATAACATAAATTTGATCAACATAAATGTCACACTAAACTAACAGAATAGATAACTTAGTAAGATATATTTTGATCTACTAAATTAGGTTTATTTCCTAATTAATTACATTCAGAGATTAACTACATATCTTAAGCTACAATGCGCATCTCTAGCATAATCATCATACGTACCTACACACATATACCAATCTGAGATACTGAACATGTAACCCAGACACTGCCACAGGGAAGAAAATTACATCCTCCCTCCAAGAACTTGACTTACTCCTAGAAGTTACAAAGAAAGGATATAATCATGTCACACATCATCTATATGTAGATATCAATAAGGTCCTATAATTAAACAACATATCAAGCTGAAAATATCATGCATAAGAGATCACAAGACGACCAAAGATCAAGTAATTGCAAGCGTCAAGGTACAATAACTACTAGTAGCTTGACATCAACATATAATGATAAAAATACAACATACAACAAAAGAACAAATAG
Source organism: Thuja plicata (assembly GCA_018584345.1). NCBI lineage: Eukaryota > Viridiplantae > Streptophyta > Pinopsida > Cupressales > Cupressaceae > Thuja > Thuja plicata. The sequence goes on along the minus strand of MU225772.1, from coordinate 2,337,362 downwards.
CGTTCTCACATACCAAGAAAATGCAAGGGATCAATAAAACTTCAGCGATGTTTTCCCAACACCCTAAATCGGTGACACAAGAATGATGATGCCAGAGCTAAGTCTAAAATATTTGGGGCCTTATGCTATCTCCATTTTCAACAATATTCCATCGAGTAAAGGCTCGCTCAATCCTACCAATTCAAGGGAGTCGATGCTTGGTACCTACAAGCTACATCACAAAGACGAGAGATACATGCATATACATAGATACTCAATATCAACCAAGGAGGGGGAGCAAGACATCGTGTGGACCTTCTGCAGGAGAAAATATGACTTCCTCCTCACCTCCTATAGAAACACCAGAGAGGAAGAAAACATAATGTAGTAATCAAAGCATCAATATTGTTAATACACATAGTTGAGACATGAAAATCATCATCTGTATCATTATAGAGATAGTAGATTAGCACCAAATCCATAATGAAACATATTGATAACTATCAAGTATCTCAAGAATACTAAAGTGATCATCACATCAAATGTAGCAGTATGGTATATGCATGAAGATGTGGACCAAAAAGATGCCAAAGTTTTTTTTGGTCCCCCAAAAGCAATAGGGTGTACGCCCTATAGTGCGCACGCGCTATGGCTTGGATTGTCTGAGCCTAAGGCTTGGGCAATCAAAGCCAATAGCGCATGTGAACTATAGTGCATACGCACTATGTAACATTAAGAAAAGTCTTAAGGGAGGGAGAGAGAGAAAGTCCAACAGGTCTTGCCAGACCAATTCCAACACTAGGACAATATATAAAATGTAACATTTAAGTATAAGCTATACTTTTAGGATTTTTGAGAGTGGTTTCAATTTCATAGGAGTTCAGATAAAGATTTTGGATTTTGAGGGTTTTTAGGAAATTTCAGACTTCAAATTTTAGGAATCGACACATTGTCTTCAACATGATTCTCAGGGGACTATTGATTGTAACCTTAATTCATTGACTTGTGCAAGATCATTTAAGGATCATTTCTCATTCTATTGTTTATCCTATGGTTAGTTTGGTAATTGACATGTATGTTTAACCATGTTAGGAGAGAGAGAGAGAGAGAGAGAGAGAGAGAGAGAGAGAGAGAGAGAGTGTGTGTGTGTGTTATGACCCCTTAGAACACCTTAGAACCCCTTACCATACATATTAGGGTTTGAAAAGGGTCCTATGGGGTCATAAGGTGTTCTAGGAAACATTAATGTGTCCTAGGACCCCTTAAGACCAGCAACAAACCCATAGGACCCCTTACCATTTATTAGTGTATGGTAAGGAGTCATAAGGGGTCCTAAGGGGTATAATGAGTCCTAGGATACATTAATGTCTCTTAGGACCCATTAACAACCCTTAAAACCCCTAAGATGTAGAGAGAGGGTTCTTCAAGGGCCCTAAAGAGTCATAAGGGGTCCTAGGATACATTATTATGTCTTAGGACCCCTTATGACCTATTAAGACACCTTAGGACCCCTTATCATACATCTTAGGGGTCATAAAGGGTCATAAGGGGTCATAAGGGGTTCTAGCACACGTTAATATGTCCTAGGACCCCTTAAGACAACTTACAACCCCTTATGATCCATTAACAACCCTTATGACCCCTAAGATGTAGAGAGAGGGGTCCTAGAGGGTCTTGAGGGGTCATAAGGGGTCCTAGGACACATTACCATGTCCTAGGATCCCTTAGGACCCCTTACCATACATCTTAGGGGTCCTAAAGGGTCACAATGGGTCATAAGGGGTCCTAGGACACATTATTGTGTCTTAGGATGCCTTAAGACCCCTTACCAACCCTTACAACCCCTAAGATGTAGAGAGGGGTTTTCAATGATCTTAAGTGGTCATAATGCATCCTAGGATACATAAATGTGTCCTAAGCCCACTTATGACCCCTCACCATATATCTTAGGTGTCGTAAAGGGTCATAAGGGGTCATAAGGGGTTCTAGGACACGTTAATGTGTCATATGACCCCATAAGACCCCTTATAACCCCTTAGGATATACTATCATTCACTAGTGTATGGTAAGGCATCCTAAGTAGTTGTAAGGGGTCTAAGGGGTCCTAGGACACATTAATGTGTCATAAGACACCTTAACAACCCTTATGACCCTTAAGATGTAGAGAGGGGTCCTAAAGGGTCAGAAGGGGTCCTAAGACACATTAATGTATCCTAGGACTCCTTTTGACCCTTAGAAAGCCTTAGGACCCCTTACCATACATCTTAGGGATCTTAAAGGCTCTTAAGGGGTTCTAAGGGTTGTGTCTTAGGATCCCTTAAGACCACTTACAAACTCTTAGAACCCCTTACCATTCATTAGTGTATGGTAAGGGGTTCTAAGGGGTCATAAGTGGTATAAGGGATCATAGGGCACATTAATGTGTCTTAGGACCCCTTAACAACCCTAGCGACCTATAATATGTAGAGAGAGGGTTCTAAAAGGGCCCTAAGGAGTCATAAGAGGTCCTAGGACAAATTACTATGTCTTAGGACCCCTTATGAGCCATTATGACACCTTAGGAGTCCTTATCATACATCTTAGAGATTTTAAAGGGTCATAAGAGGTTCTAAGACATGTTTTAATATGTCCTAGGACCCCTTAAGACCACTTACAATCTCTTAGGACTCATTAAAAAGTTTTATGACTCCTAAGATTTAGAGAGGGGTCTTAGAGGGTCCTAAGGGGTTATAAGGGGTCCTAGGACACATTAACATGTCTTAGGACCCCTTAGGACCCCTTACCATACATCTTAGGGGTCCTAGGACACATTAATGTGTCCTAGGACCCCTTAACAATGCCTAAGATGTAGAGAGGGGTCATTAATGATCCTAAGTGGTCATAGGGCATCTTAGGACACAATACCCCTATGACCCATTACAGCCCTTTAATGTGTCCTAGGACCACTTATGCCCCCTTAGGACACCTTAGGACCCCTTACCATACATCTTAGGTGTCGTAAAGGGCCCTAAAGGATTATAAGGGATTTTAGGACATGTTAATGTGTCATATGACCCCTTAAGACCACTTACGAGCCCTTAGGACTCCTTATAATTCATTAGTCTATGGTAACGGTTCCTAAGGGGTCATGGGAGTTATAAGGGGTCCTATGAAACATTAATGTGTCTTAAAACTCCTTAAAAACCCTTACAAACCCTAAGATGTAGAGAGAGGGGTCTTCAAGGGTCCTAAGGGGTCATAATGGGTTGTAGGACACATTACTGTGTCCTAGGACCCCTTATGACCCCTTATCATACATCTTAGGGGTCCTAAAGGGTCATAAGAGATCCTATAACACATGAATGTGTCCTAGGACCCATTATGACCCCACTTAAAAACCCTTATGACCTCTAATATGTAGAGAGAGGGGTCGTAAAGGGTCGTAATGGGTCTTAGTACACATTAATGTGTCCTTGGACCCCTTATGACCCCTTAGGACACCTTACAACACCTTACCATACATCTTAGGGGTATTAAAGGGTCCTAAGGGGTCATAAGGGGTTCTAGGACACATTAATGTGTCTTAGGACCCCTTATAACACCTTACCATACATTAGTGTATGGTAAGGGGTCCTAAGGGGTGTTAGAGAGTGTTAGGACATGGTAATGTGTCCTAGGACTTGTTAACAACCCTTAAAACATCTAAGATGTAGAGAGGGGTCATAAGGGGTCTTAAGACATATTAAAATGTCCTATGACCCCTTACCCTAGATCTTAGGGGTGCTAAAGGATCCTAATGGGTCATAAGGGGTTCTAGGACACATTAATGTTTTTTAGGAGCCCTTATGACCCTATAGGACCAATTACCATACATTTTAAGGGTCCTAAAAGGTCTTAAGGGGTTATAAGGGGTCATATGACACATTAATGGGTCTTAAGACCCCTTACAACCCCTTAGCACACATTACCATTCACTAGCCTATGGTAAGGCATCCTAAGGGGTTGTAAAGGGTCTAAGGTGTCCCAGGACACATTAATGTGTTATTAGACACTTTAACAACTGTAAGATCTAAATTTGGGTTGTAAAGGATCTCCCAAGTAAGATTTGCATAATGAGAATTGCATAAAGAGAGAGATCCTAAGTCCAATTTTAGTCTTTTACACTTAATTATTATGATAAGAAATGGAGGAAAGCTTGCAAAGAATAGTGGAGTAAAATACTTACTTCATAATATAACAGATCTAGAAAAACTCATTTTTTGAAGCCTGTATTGAGTTTCTGGAAAATCTAAAGTATGATCTGGAACCAGAATGCAAAGACAAAAAAAACCTAGAAATATTTTTCTGATCCGACACCGTCTTATGAAAAAGGTCGACCTTGACCCACAAATGTCACCCCTGACCCAATAATGTTGACCCTAACCTGCATAGTTTTGATAGAAAATTTGTTTGCGGACCTTAGTAGTTCACCGAAAAGGGTATCCAAATCTAGTCTTAGATCTGATGTTCTGCACCTGTAACTCTTGAAAACAACACCTGCAAATATCTGAAAAGAGGGGTTTTGGGGTGGCTATATAGGGTTTTGCCTTAGTCAAACTCCCATTTAGGTGATTTCCACCTCCACGAATAGTCGAATATAGAATGTATGTGTGTATGTATTGCTCTTTTGAAAAGAGTCTTTAAATATGCAATATCAAGATCTAATCTTCTAGATTAACAATCCTAACATAACATAGAAATGAGAAAGCAATGCATAGACTTGAATATGACAAAGAAAGCATACCAAGCCCCCAAGGCTAAAGATTCCCATCAACTCACAATCTCTAATTGCTACCCCATGATAATGTCCTTTGAATGCTTGAATGTTGAGAAAAGAGAGTGCCTTCTTGCTTCAATTAAGGTCCACAATGGCTTGTCCTCAAAAATGATTTATTGAAAAATGATATGTCCTCCTAGCTTGTCCTTCTATATCATCCTCTTTCTTGTTTGCATCATCACTTCATCATGTCATCTCCCGATTTTTCTTTCATGATGAAATGAAGGCAAGAGAGAGTGTTTATATAGAGATCTCAACATAGGCCTCCTAGGGCAATGCAAGGGACCCAAATTCAAATTTAACCTCAAATCATGGTCCAATTACAATCACCAACCAAGGAGGGAATATATTAATTCAAATATCAGAGAAAACACTTCCACATCCGAGCCCGGGGACCTATTTTAAGTTCCGGACCCCGATAAGCTCCAGATTTGAAAGCAGGGACCAACACCCGACAGAGGTCTATGTCAACCTCACCCTTGACCTAGGTCAAGGTTGACTTTGACCCTGACCTAGGTCAAGGTTGACCTCGACCCTGACCTAGATTAGGATCGACCTCGACCCTGACCTGAGGTTTCAGGCTGGTCACCAGAAAATATCTGTTGGATTCACAGGTCAGTCGGGGACCTAGGAAGGTGAGGGAGTATTCCATAATGTTAAGAAGGCCTAGAGAGAGAGTAGGATGAGGCCCAGGAGGACCAATACATAGGTCCTTCCTATAGAAAATCACCATGGAGAGGGAAATCCAGGGTGATCCACAAGATCCTAACCCTAATTTCACCTAATCATGTAGAATCAAGCACAAATGTATCCTAAATGTGAATCTAATATGATAACATACCGAATGAGGGTGCTAAACCTATCAAAATGGAAGTGCTTCCATTTTAAGATGATACAATAACCCTTATGACCCTTAATATGTAGAGAGGGGTCTTCAAGGGTCCTAAAGGGTCATCAGGTGTCCTAGGACACATTAATGTGTTATAGGACCCCTTTTGACCCTTAGGACACCTTAGGATCCCTTACCACACATCTTAGATGTTGTAAAGGGTCATAAGGGGTCATAAGGAGTTCTAGGATAGGTTAATGTGTCATATGACCCTTAAAGACCACTTACGAGTCCTTAGGACTCCTTACAATTAAGTAGTGTATGGTAAGGGGTCATAAGGGGTTGTAGGGGTTCTAAGAGTTCCTAGGACACATTGATGTGTCCTACGACCCCTTAACAACCCTTATGATCCCTGAGATGTAGAGAGAGGGGTCTTCAAGGGTCCAAAGGGGTTTTAGGACATATTAATGTGTCCTAGGACCCCTTATGAATCCTTATCATACATCTTAGGGGTCCTAAAGTGTCGTAAGGGGTCATAAGGGATCCTGCAACACATTAATGTATCTTAGGACCCCTTATGACCCATTAAAATTCATTAGTGTATGGGAAGGGGTCATAAGGGGTCATAAGGGGTGTAAGGTGTCTTGAGACACATTAATGTGTGGACTATGACCCCTTAAAAACCCTTACGACCCATAAGATGTAGAGAGATAGGTATTAAAGGGTCATAAGGGGTCTTAGGACAAATTAATGTGTCCTAGAACCACTTATGACCCCTTATGAAACCTTACCATACATCTTAGGGGTATTAAAGAGTCCTAAGGGGTCATAAGAGGTTCTATGACACATTAATGTGTCTTAGGACCTCTTAAGACCCCCGATGACCCCTTATCATACCTTAGTGTATGGTAAGGGGTCCTAAGGGGTGTTACAGAGTTCTAGGCCATAGTAATGTGTCCTAGGAGCCATTAACAACCCTTAAAATACCTAATATGTAGAGATAGGGATCCTAAAGGGTACTAAGGAGTCATCAAACATATTAAAGTGTTCTAGGACCCCTTACCCTACATCTGAGGCATACTAAAGGGTCCTAAGTGGTTATAAGGGGTTATATGACCACTTAGGATCAATTATCATACATCTTAAGGGTCCTAAAATGTTGTAAGGTTTCATAAGGGGTCTTATGACACATGAATGTGTCTTAAGACCCCTTACAACCCCTTTGGACACATTACCATTCACTATTGTATGGTAAGGCATCTAAAGCGATTGTAAGGGGTCTAAGGGGTCCTAGGACATATTAATGTGTCTTAAGACACCCTAACAACCCTTATGACCCTTAATATGTAGAGAGAGGGGTCTTCAAGGGTCCTAAAGGGTCAGAAGGGGTCCTAGGACCCCTTTCACCCTTCAAAAACCTTAGGACCCCTTACCATACATCGTAGGGGTCATAAAGGCTCTTAAGGGTTTATAAGGGGTTATAAAACACATTAATGTGTCCTAGGATCCCTTAAGACCACTTATGAACTCTTAGGACCCCTTACCATTCTCTAGTGTATGCTAAGGGGTCATAATTTGTATAAGGGGTAAAAGGGCACATCAATGTGTCTTGAGACCCCTTAGAAACCCTTACGACCCCTAATATGTAGATAGAGGGGTCCTCAAGGGTCCTAAGAGGTGATAAGGGGTCCTAGGACACATTAATATGTCCTAAAACCTCTTATAAGTCCTTAGGACACCTTACAAACCCTTATCATACATCTCAGGGATCTTAAAGGGTCATAATGGGTTCTAGGACACACTAATGGGTTCTAGGACACACTAATGTGTCCTAGAACACCTTAATGTGTCTTAGAACACCTTAAGACCCCTTATTACCTCTTACCATGAATTATTGTATGGTAAGGGGTCCCAAGGGGTCTTAAGAGGTCCTAGGACACAGTGATGTGTTCTAGGTAAAGTTAACAATCCTTATGACACCTAATATGTAGAGACACGAGTCCTAAAGGGTATTAAGGGGGTCATTAGGGATCCTGGGACACATTAATGTGTCCTAAGAGTCCTTATTACCCCTTTCCCTACATCGTAGGGGTAATAAAGGATCCTAAGGGGTCAAAAGGGGTTCTAGGACAAATTAATGTGTCATAGAACCCCTTAAGACCCCTTACGACCCCTTGCCATACATTAGTGTATGGTAAGGGGTCCTAAGGTGTCTTAAAGGGTCCTACGACATAGTAATGTGTACAAGGACCCCTTAAGACCACTAAGGAACCCTTAGTACCCCTTACCATTCATTAGTTTATTTTAAGGGGTCTTAAGGGGTCCTACGACACAGTAATGTGTCCTAGGACCCCTTAAGACCATTGACCACCCCTTAGCTCCCATTACCATTTATTAGTGTATGTTAAGGTGTTCTAAGGGGTTTTAAGGTGTCTAAGGGGTCCTATGACACATTAAAATCCATTACAACTGTTATACACTGAATTTGCGCCTCTGATCTCAAGCTCTCTTGGTCTTGATAATCCAGTATAACAAGGGAATCATCTCAAGGTTGTGGGACCTATGCTAACTGAGATGAGACCTCCAGGTTCTAGGCTGGTTCCTCTTGGATAATCACCTTAATTTNCTTCTTAAACAGGAAAGTAAAACTTTTGAGGGAAAGGGATAGAAGGAGTGCTTGAAAGGGAAATGACTGAAAGCAAACTACCTACTAGGTGATGCACTGAAATTGGCATGAAAACATAACACACACAGAATACGTTCTTGGGTCAACTAACTCTGGATTGAAAGTAGAACACAAGTCCCTTGTATAGGCATGCATAAATATTTCATAACCAGGTCATGAGTAAACCAGCTAAAAGGAAAGACTTCTTCACAGTTAACAGTTTTAAACAGTAAAACACTAGTTACAACCTGCAAGCAGACATAATTTTCTGCAAGTAGATGTTGTGAAAGGACTAATTAAGAGGAATGAAATTATCCACAGTTAATCCATCAACAATCAAGACACATACAGACAAGCAGAAAAGAGACAAGGCTAATACAATCGAACAAATTGATCCAAAAATTGAAACTCTGCATATTACTTCTCATAGTGAGTTACAGACTTAGACACAAAATATACTAAGGACATAAAATTTGTCACAGAGCATCCTTTTCTGAATAAAATGGAACTCTTGGGTTACAAAATCTCTTTATCTCTGTCAAGAACTCAGAAAAGTTACAGAACAGCAAGAACAAAAAGAAGAAGAACCGACCCT
>MU225772.1:2290990-2302833 GCA_018584345.1 Thuja plicata | reverse complement strand
GAGTGACCGATTCTATCCCGGCAACTTCAAACTAGTTCAACACAAACCCTAGGTGATCAAGCTAGATTCGGGTTTAATGGATTAGTTCAAAGTTGGGTGTTTGGAATAGTCACAGATGATTGGGAAATTTTCTGTGGCCTTCTAATGTCTTGGCATGGTCGACTCCTTAACCTTTGTCCACCACCGACTGTAGATTTTTGTTCCTTCTTTCTCCCACTGGCTAAACATGCTAAAATCGATTAGCCTAGGGCATCAAACTTGAAGTAGTTCGGCAACCTCCACAGCTTTGAGTGTTGGATAAATTAAAGCATATTTCCCTAATTTGATTTTCATCCGGTGGCATGGACAATCCAATGGTGAAAATACAAACTAGGTTGAAAAAGATTAAATGAATTCGGGAGGATAGTGTGCATCAATGGACTGGCAATGGATGTTAATTCATCTAAAAGTTCGCAACAGACTAATATAATGAAACACATAAACTGTTTAAATGAATGACAAATACTGAGGATGCATCGAAAATAATTTCACCATGAAGATGTATAAATGAATTTGCAGGGTTAATAAGCTATCTGTTCATCACAAGAATGACAGTGCCACAAATAGAACAAGAGAAGACAAAAGGAACATACTCCAAACTGTGAATCTTTTGTATTCCAAATAGTGCTTCCCCAAATAGTGCTTCCTCCTTCGCGCTTCGCCCTTGATCAAATTCATCGTGCTTCCCCAAATAGTGCTTCCTCCTTGATCAAATTCGTCGTGCTTCCCCAAATAGTGTATTCCAAATAGTGCTTCCCTAGTGTATTCCAAACAGTGCTTCCCCAAATAGTGCTTCCTCCTTCCCGCTTCGCCCTTGATCAAATTCGTCGTGCGTTGAAAAATGAAATGTGAAACCTTTTTTTTTTAAATTTATGCCTGTGTTGGTCGCAATTTTGACCAACACGGGTATGGATTAAAAAAAAATCAAAGCTTTCCTTCTATAATCCAACCAAACAAAACCTTTTTATTTGTTGGTCACATTGTTTGGTCGAAAAATAAGGTCAAATGTACTAGTGTAAACAGCAAAATATCTATAAAATGCACTTAACAAATATATTAAAACAAAATATCAAAATTAAGAGTTGACATCAATTTCCTCCAAATATATTCCAAATCCCCATCACATTTTATTATGCAAGATTTTATTTTTTTGGAAACTTAAAAACCCCAACAATGACGTTGAAATTGTGAACAATTAGGTGCAAACTATTAAATTCTTTAATGGAATGAGCTCTAGATTTGAAGGAAATGAATATTGAGGGAGACGAGGAAAATATTACTGAAACATTACTAATATTACAAAAATTAATGTTACATTACTAAATTTCAATATTAGTAATGTTACATATTGAAATTTAGTAATGTTACATATATATTAATATGTAACATTACTAAATTTCAATATTAGTGTGGGAAAATAATTATTGAAATATTACATATTAGTAATTATTTAATATTATTTAATCAAAATATGTTATTTGTAATAGTAAATTCACATAATTTAAATAATAATATAATATATCATATTATGATTAAAAAAATAGAATATGTAACATATTTCATATTAATTAATAATATATTTATATCATGTTTATAATATATTTAATATTACCACATTACTTAACTATTGTCAAATATTTAAACAATTTTTAATTAGTTGCAATAAAAAGATAACATATTTTTAATTATTAATATTATTTAAATTATGTTTATTAAATATTAAAATTAATATATTGCTAACTCAGTAATATAAAATAATTATTAAATATATTATGTAATATTTACAAATTATTTTCACGTTAAAAGTTGAGAATAATAAGTATTAGTACTAAATATAATATTATATAAATTTATTAACTTATGTTATATTTTAAATAAAAATCAAATAATATCAATATTTAATACCTAATAATACAATTTCAAATAAAGAAAAAGTAAAGAAAAATGGCAAGAGCGGCAGGACATTTGGGGCATGAGCGCTCATGGCAGGAATCCAGTAGACAACAGGCTGCCCGCAGCTCTCAGTCGACAGATCTTAAAAAAAGGTATCACAGGCAGTCTGCCTGCCTTGATAGAGATTTTGCCCATATTTTCAATGGTCCTCCGATCATTCAACCTGCCATTTCTGCACATAGAGAGTATGGGTTTCAGAGATGCCCATTTGTGGAGAAAAACACCTTGACCTCCCATAAAGTACAGTCAGATTCACAATCAATATTCTGGGGGAAAGCAGTGGTACAGCCAACAAAACCTTTTTTTGTTAACCCTCGTTTCCATGTTCTTAGCAGTTATAAACCTACATTAAAGCCAGCAGATAGCAGGGTTCCTCGTGAAGTTATGTCAAGCAATAGGGACCGAGCAACACCATACAATGACCATTCCATGCCCAAGATGCCCTAGATTGGCATTAGCTCGTATGAAGTAGGAGAAACATCCAAATTCGGCAAAAACAACAAGCTTATCTCCACGCGAGATGCACCCAATTTTGAAACTGGCCCTCGACGGGAAAACCATAATTTCAAAAAAATTAACTAGTTGTTTGACCGACGTCCTTGGGGTTGGCACATACCCCTTGGAGCTGGGAAATCAAATAAGAGTGGTAATCACGGGCATCACCACCTTCAAAAACAACCCATTTTCAATATTTTTGAGGGTACTCCATGGCTCGCCGAATCTAGACACTCTAGTTGTGAATCCTAAAGTTTTGAGTTCAAATGAGGTTTCTAATAAGGTGCTAGGTGTTGCTACGAATAATAAAAGCGTTGGTGCATCGGCGAATATTGTGGTCCAATCTACCTTCACATCAACAATACAAGATCTCAGACCTAGCAATGAAGGGCCACTTTTTCCTGAAGCACCTAGAGCCCCTTCAAACCAAAGAAACTTGTCCAAGTCTGGAAAAAGAAGCATAATACTTCTATTGATCCTTAGGAAGCCCCCAAGGTAAACAATGTTAAACCATTCATTACCCTTTCGCCGAATCTGCTACAATATCAAATTGGTCTTCTCCGCCATACTGCAATCATAGGTAAGTTTAGTTTCCCCACCTTATTATTTTCTCACATTAAGGATTGGGCATTTTCATCTTGGGTGGGTCTCAAAGATTTGTTTTATTTGGACCAAGCTTTGAAATACTTTGTTGCCATATTTAACTCAAAAGAGGAAAGAGATGTCATTCACAAGCAGAAAGGATGGTTTTGTCAAGGTTCTGGTTTATTTATGATGATCTGGGTTCCATATTTTAAACCGGATCCATAGGGTGTTCACTTTTTTCCTTATTGGATTTCATTTCCCTTGATGCCACTGGAATACCAAGATTTGAATATTATAAAAATCTTGGGAAATAAATTGGAGATCTTTCTTATACATGGCCTTGTTCCATTTGAATTCCCTCACCTTAATGTTAGAGTGTGTCTCCTCCTAGATTTGCACAAACAAATCCCCAAAGACCTCACTATCAATTCCAAATGGTTCAAAACATCACTATCCAGGATGAGGCTACTGTTCATAAATTTCAACATAAGTTGGGTCACTTCAATACACAATGTCAAGCAGGTAAGCATGGAGAAACAGTGGTATGTGTGGATCATAATTTAGACCCTATACAATGTGCTTCTATGGATGGCCTGAGATCACCTTCTATAGTTAATGAGATTTTGTTTCCAGAGACCTTTAATCAAGATTTAGAGCGATTGGTCAAGAATCAGGAATTGTCTGTTAAGTTTTCAACCTTCTTACGAATGGTCATGTATTATCTGCAATGGGTATCATTTTGGTCATATCCACATCCTTAGACACTAATAGCTGGTTTTATTGAAAATTCACGTCCACTCCCAGTTGGTTCTTCCCTTTCCCCTATTTGCCTCAACACATTGAATCTGGACACATCATTTCCCTCTCATAATTTGCAAGGAAAATCTAGCAGCGAATCAGAGTCAGATTCAAAGACTCGTCAAATGATGGACCAAATCATTTTAGATTTAGCTTCTAAAATGGTCTATGAAGTTGCAGAAGAGGAAGGAGTAACTTTGGAAGAACTTGATGCAATCAGGAAACTTGCAGCTCTACAGGTTGGCCGTCGATCCCCTCAGACACAAACAGATTCAATTTCAAATAGTTGGCTCATAATATCAGAGCACATGAATGAGATTCTTTCACAGGAAGATATCCTTAATCTCGGTCTATCTGATGAAAAGGAGATTGTGGAGGTTGTTCAATCAGATTCCTATCACATGCAATGGAAACATTTAGGTGAAGATGGTTTGGGTGTGGATAGATGCATTAATAATCAAGTTCACATTTTAATAGATGATTTGGGGCAAGAGAAATTGGAATCACGACTTGAATGGATTAAATTAGACAATGCAGAGGGATGCAAGGAGTCAGTCGATTCAGTTGAAGCATAGGGAATCAAGCAAAAAAATGTAGCTAGACATGTGGGGATTTATGATCATAATCAAATTATGTCAATAGTACAATCACCGACACAACACCCCCATATGGCCAAAACACCCAAGACAAGAGGTCGACTAAGAGGAAAGAACAAAAAAATGGAAATAGCAGCAGGTATTCAATTTATGTTGGATGACAAGTTTGTGGTAACACCTAGAGTGATAAGGAGAACAAGAGGTTCTCCTTATCCACAATGAAGATAAATTCATGGAATATCAGAGGTATTAATGCCTCTAACAAGAGATGTAGGATCAAACATACTATTGATTCTATGAAGAAGGTATTGTACTGCTTCAGGAAACTAAACTTTCCCAAGCAAAACTGGTCCTCAACGCATTCGCAAGGGATGGGAGATTCAGGAGGCTTAGCTGTTCTTTGGAATCCTCAAAAAATTTAGGGACATCTTATTCAACAAGATCATAATTGGCAATTGTTGAGGATGGCAGAGTTTAATACCTCAATCATAATGATCAATGTATATGGCCCCACCTCAACAAAAGAAAAACAAAGATTGTGGGATGTCCTCACTCAGTTGATCCAACTCCAAGATTCTCAAAATGTTATCCGAGGTGGAGACTTCAATGTGATCCTTGACCAATCAGAAAAAATAGGAGGTATTAGTCCGCCTATCAAAACTATCTAGGATTTCTCTTATTTTGTTGACAACAACAGTCTAATGAATATCCACCCTAATCAAGGATCATTTACATGGACAAATAAAAGAGCAAGTTTTGCACAAATAGCAGTTTGTTTGGATAGATTCCTATTATCGCAGGAGTGGAAACTTTAGAATTTTCATATTCAGTGAGAAATATTGGCCTTGTTAGGATCTGATCATTTTCCAATTTCTCTCAACATTAATAAGGGAGGTAGCAATGACAAAATCCATCATCATTCATCATTTAAGTTTGAAATAATGTGGCTCTAACATCCACATTTTCTTCCACTCTTATGGAAATGGTGGATTAGCTCTCCTTTTGTTAATGGCTCTAAAATGCATCAATTTACCACGAAGCTAAAGCATGTTAAGCTACATATTAAAAAATGGCATGACCAAGTCTTTAAGAACATTTGTAAACAAAAAGAAGAGGTCAAACAATATTTGTCTGATATTTATAGTCAAATTATTCAAAATGGTATGAATAATGGCTCCTATCATAAACAAAAAGATCTTCAGTTAGAATGGGAAGAGTTGTGTAGCAGAGAAGAGGAATACTGGAGGCAAAAGTTGAGAGAATTATGGTTGCGAGAAGGGGATACAAATACTAAATATTTTCATGCTTCAGCAAAACAAAAGAGTGTAGCTAAAACATTTTTTGAATTTAAGGAGGTTGACACTAGAAATTTCATAACAAGTGCTCAACAAATCTAAGAGGAAGGGGTTAACTTCTTTAAGAATCTGCTAGCTCCACCCACTGCCCCTGCCCCTTTGGACCTGCAATTGAATGAGATTCTAGAAGATATCCCCACAATGGTGTCAACAGCTAAGAATGAAAATCTTATGGCTCCTTTTACCATACAAGAACTACGTATAGTTGCATTTTCATTTCCCCCTGATAAAGCCCCTAGACCATATGGATTCACAGGCCTTTTCTTTCAAAGTTGTTAGGAAGTTATTGGCTGGGATCTTTTAGCAGTTGTGGAGGAGTCAAGGAAACACAAGAGTGTGCTCAAATATTTCAACACTACCAATATTGTCATCATTCCAAAGATCAAGGCCCCAAAAAAAAATTTAGATTTTCGTCCTATATCCCTTTGCAACATTACATATAAGATCATAACTAAATCCATTTATTTGTAGAGGCAACATCTTATTCCTAGAATTATATCAGCTGAACAAGGTAGATTTGCCCCAGGGTGAGAAATAATGGAAGGGGCTTTGGTGGTTCACGAGGTCCTTCACTCCATCAACACAAATTGGACCTCTAATTTCATTATAAAACTCGACATGATGAAATCCTATGATAGAGTCTGTTGGAAATTTCTCTTTAAGGTGCTGCATAAGATGGGATTCTCCAAGGGCTGGTGTAAATGGATAAAAGAATGTATATCAAGTGCTTGGTTCTCAGTAATTATTAATGGGAATCCAGCATGCTTCTTCTCTTCTACACAAGGGGTGAGACAGGGAGACCCTATATCTCCAGTATTATTTATTATCATGGTTGAAGCCTTCAATAAATCTATCAAACATAAGAACTTGCTAGGTAATTGGCACGGAGCAATGATTGGTGGAACAATTATAGCCATTACTCATTCTTTATTCATAGATGACACTTTTCTATTTGGTCTTTCACAAGTTAAAGAGGTTGGGTAGATTAAACATACACTTCAATTATATTCAGTCGTCTCAGGTAAAAAAATCAAATGCACAAAAATCCAAGATTTACTTATTCAACACCAATAAAGTAATATCGGATAGAATTGTTTAGATTTTGGGGTTTGCTATTGATTTCTTTCCATCCATGTACCTTAGAATTTCTTTCTTCATGGGGACCAATAAAGCAAGTTACTGGTCTTCGGTAGTGGAGCGTATCAAGAGTAGAATTATGGCCTGGAAAGCTAGATGGTTATATCTTTCAGGTAGAATTATTCTCATTAAATCAGTACGTTCAGCTATCCCAAATTACTATTTATCAGTTCTCAAGTCTCCTCCTTGAATCATTCTTCAAATTCAAAAACTGATTAGAGGTTTTCTATGGAAGGGAAACATGAATGATGAAAGAAAAAAATCCTTTAATTTCTCTCCAACACATGGCACATATTCCTGTCTTAGGGGGTGTTGGTGTGCATGACTTAGCAAAAAGGAATGAATATTTTGGTGGTAAAATTGTATGGCAAATGTACTCTAATCCTCATAGTACGTGGTGTCAAATTATGCAGCAAAAATATTTGGACAATAATGATTCCTCACGGGTTTTTATCAATTTTTGATCCTCCTAGAGGGTCAGCCATATGGGATTTTACGGTCTCAATAAGAGGAATTGTTACTATATATGTGACTTGGGAAGTCAACAGTGGGTGCAAGGTTAAGTTTTGGAGGGACTCATAGAATGGTCATCCACCTTTATCCTCGATGGAAAACATAAGAGACATTATTGCAGCTTTGGAAAATGTGTGGGGAAGCCTACTAACTCATCATATTTCAGCAGTCTGCATATTTTCAAGAAAATTTATATGGAAGGAATTGGTTGATTTACCATTAAGTTAGCAAGATAAAGATTCATTTAGAGACTTACTAGCAGCCAAACATGTTTAGCTCTCAAGTTTAAAGGACAAACTAATTTGGGCCCCAGCAAGAGATGGAAATTATTCTATCAATGAGGGATATAGAATTCTTCAAAAAATTGATACACATAAGGTGTCATCCCGAGCATTTTATTTCTATTGGAATCACATTGTAATTCCCAAAGCTGGATGCTTTGCCTGGCTTGCAATAAAACGTCGAGTATTGACAAGCGATAGGTTGGAGAGACTCAGGATCACACCACCATTTAAATGTGTGATGTGTGATGATAACATCAAAACAATGGATCACTTACTCTTAAGTTGTACATTTGCACAAGAATGTTGGTCATTTGTCCTTAGAAAATTACAATATAACACTCCTCTCCCGAATAGTATTTGGGATCTCTTTTGATCCTGACGGGTATTACACGTCGACTCATTATTCATGAACATTTGGAAATGTGTTCTAGCTTTACTGGTTTGGGCCATTTGGTGGGAAAGAAATAAATGAATATTCAGGAATATTTCTTCTCCTATTGAAGTGGTATTAGAGAGCATTGAGAAATTAATATCAGAAGTGGTTAATGCTAGTTTGATGAAATGCAATTTTAACCTAGTCATCACACCTTGGGATGGCAATAGCATTCGCGAATGGAAAAGAATAATTGTGCTAACAGGGTGTGCTATAGAGAAACATGGTTCTTCTAAGATGGATCGATCAGCAATTCACTGGTATCCCCCCACATAGGGTACTGTGAACCTTAACTTTGATGGGGCTTCTCGTGGGAACCAGGCATGTCAAGTTTGGTGGCCTATATTCAAGATTTTCAGGGTAAATTCGTTGCACTCACATCTTCTCCCCTACCTGCAGCAACAAACAATCTTGTAGAACCTCATGCCTTATTTGCGGGTTTAGTTCTGGCCTAGAAGGGAGGTTATAATCGATTACATGTGGAAAGGGATTTTTTGGTCATTATTAATGCTTGCATTAAATGGAAATAAAACACATGGCAGCTCAATTACATTTTTGCCCAAATCTGGACCCTGTTAGATAAGTGTCATGAAGTGTATCTCTCGCACACTCTTTGTGAAGGAAATAAAGTTGCAGATTTGCTGTCAAATTTAGGTTTTGATGGGATTGTGGCTTCAAAATTAAACCCCATTGATTTTATTACAGATTATGTTGATCTTTAAAAATTAATTCAAGCAGATCGATTGGGTTGCGACATGTAAACATTCATTACAAGTCTGAATATAGGGGTAATTTGAATCATATAATGTACGCCTTCGTACAAATACAACTCACTGAGGTAAGATTACAATCATAGTCAATTATCCTTGCTACTGCTAAAGGGATACATGGTGACTTGCGTTCGTGCCTATGACCCAATTGGGATATACTATTCTTCATCTTCACATGGTTATTTGCAGAATTCATTCGTTACATTTCCTAAGTGGATAATCAGTCAGTTCAGAGCTAATTGTCATGAATGCACACGAATTTAGCTGTCTCTTTGGCATCATCAAAGTAAATCAATTTCCCTATTTATGCCCTGATCACCGCACATTGTGATAACATTTTTTAATGATGGTGACCGTGACAAACGTTTGTATTTGTTGCGTGTCATGCTCTAACTTTCATAGTGAAATGTTTCCTAAAAAAAAAAAATTTTGGATATCTCCCAATGTGGATGAAGACATTCTACCAATGCATATTAATGATGATGTGATGGGTGAAATGTTTGTTATTCACTCTACTTCTATTTGGCAAGCAATCAAATAGGTAATTGGGCATGATAACTTTGCACCTAAGTCTAAGCAGTTCTTGTTTCCTTCGCAGCTAGTCTCAGTTTTTTTGTCAAATACTATGGGTCTATTACAATCTCCACACTTGATTGAAATTATGGCTTTTAAATTTGTTCATAAACATTTTTGGGTGGGGAATAAACTTAATTACGCCATGCAATACTATGATCTATGGAATGGACATGCACTGGTTGGGGGTTTGTTCTCTAGACACCAATTAATGCATAATCATGAATTTTTGGTTGCCTATAATGGAGTAAAATGGTTAATTGAGAAACATAATGCCAAGTATATGAATAATGCAATCCAAGAAATTTTTCCTTTCCTCAGCTTGCAGTTAGAGGGAAAAATGATGTCTATTGTTTATGCTTTGCTGGATTTATTGGGTATGCTGAATACTTCAGTTCACTCATGAATTACTACTTTCACATGACCTTCAAATTGGAACACGACCTCTTCGAGAAAGAGTCAAAGGGTTTTCAAGGAGTGTCGAGACATACGGGTTTTTCCAAAGAGGGATGATTTATGTATTCCGAGTTGGGTTCCATATGCACAGTCTGATCAAGGGCCTGATTGGGAGGTCATTGTCATCTCTACTATGGGCTCTGAATTGAGTTTGCAAGAGGCTAAGGGGAGTGGATGGGTGACTTCAACTCTTGCAATGTACTCCAGTGGTTGGGCTTCGGGATGGTTGCCTCATTCTTAGATGGAGCCTGTGAATATGCATAATAATAAGGGGAGTGGATGGGAGATGTCCACTCAAGATGAACATGTAAGTGGTTGGCATATAGGATGGCCAATCAAATCTTGACCAGTTCCTCTACCGGCTGAATATGCTGAGATAGAAGAATAAGGACACGGTACTTAGATGGAAAATTGGTGTTGAAAGTTGATTGTCTGTGTTCAATTTTTGGGTCTGTGCATTCGGTGATTTTGTGGCTTTGGTCCAAAAAAAAATTGTAATGTCTTACTTTTTTTGGGGGGTCATGAACTATATGGTGTGTATTTTTCATACGATTAAGCCCTAAGTTACTTGATTTTGATATAGTTATAATGTTCATAATAATTTGATATTTTGTAATGAGCAAGGATTCTGGGTTTTCTTACTGGCTCTTTCCCGGATGAGCTCTCGAACCAGTTTAATATTATAAATAATATATATAGTGGCTTGCCCACTTTTGCCAAAAAAAACCTAATAATACAATAATAATATATAATAGTACATATAAACCACCAATTTATCATTATTATTATTACCTTTTTTCTCAATAAATTGTCAAAGCCTTGATAATTTTTTAATTATTAAACTCTCTTTCTTTTTTTTACATCCTTCGTTCAACATCTGGCAATGGTAGGAAAGAACAGAGTCAAGAAAACCTCCATTCTCGCCCTGGGACCTTAGTCCACTAAATAATAGGTATATATATAAAACTGAATAGGGTCATACCCCTATGTACAATGATCATAGGGCATACCCTCAGAATAAAATCTTAAGTTTTTACATAGTTCTTCATGGAGTATTTTCTCCATTCTTACAAAGTTTACACATTACTTCTTGCATTTACATGGTTTATTATGGTACATAAGATTAAATATTGAGATGGATCAAATGTACTTTAATTAATTTGGAGAAGATGCGCCTTTAAAATGATTCCTAATCTTTCAAATTCCCTTAGATTTTGTTCCTGTCCAAGATCTCAAACTCGCCAAGGCTAAGACCTTTGTTAGTTCCATTAAAAATAAAACATAAATCGTAACTGAATCATAATAAAATGATTTTATCATGTCATACTTAAGGTAGAGGGAAAGAAAAATAAAATTAGTCAGGTCTTACTTGTCAAGGTACTGAGCCATGATAAACCCAACTACTGCAACTGAACAAATTGTCAGAACATGCAATGTACTGAAAACATCACTTAACCTTGTCATGGAGTGTTGTCGATATTTATGGAAATATGTCATATTCCAAAATATTTTCATTTCAATATCCTCTTCTTTTATTTTTAAAATATGATTGGTTCTAACTTTAAACAACCCTTTTATATTTATATGATTGTGTATTATCACCTCAAGATACAAAGTAGTTATTAATATTTATGAATAGCCTTACTAGATCACCTCTGGCCAATAAAAGTTAATATGATTTATTAAATTAGGCAACAAGTAATATGTCCTACAATCCTGAATAAAAATTCCTCCTTTTGCATAAGGGACTAGATTAACTCATTCCACTTTAAATCAAGTTAAGCTTGGCTTTAGATGTATTCTCTCATTCTGAACTATGCTTTGCATAGTGTAGCATGGTGATAATACTATACACA
>MU225772.1:2203989-2257024 GCA_018584345.1 Thuja plicata | reverse complement strand
CTGAGGGTACACTACAGCAATCACTCCTAATTAGGAGGCAACAGGTCACTTCAATCACGCTTGCAGAGCAAACAATCCATGTTTGTTTTTGTGAGTTTCTTGATTGTGTAATGACTATGTTGGGTTTCTTGTTGGATTGAGAGGTCACATTCGACATCAAACACCTAACATCCTATTTTCTCTTTTGTTAGTGAACATATTTTCCTTCTTGACAATGAACAAATAAATGACTTTTTCTACCCAAAAATAGAAGAAAAATACACTAACAGATGAGTGAGTCACTCACAACTACACTCTCTGCTTCGAAGGAGTAGCTACCTTATACAAGGATTTATCTTCAATAGCTTTTATTAAGAAAGAATTCAATTCAAGATACATTTTTAGCCAGAAAACAAGAAAGGCTTTAGTTAACATTCATCATAGATCAAAGACTAAATACTTTGAGACTTTTAAAAGAGGTTTAATATATTCTGAGCCAACTGACTCGAATGATGAAAGAAATCTATTTGAGAATGGCCAATTTAAATGATACCAAATCTTGAAAAAGATAACTGATAAAACACTAAGATATACATACAGATTAAAGTAGTATAATCATTCAACTCCAACTGAAATAAAAAATCAGACACTTCACCAAATCGACTAATCAATGAAAGTACCAGAATATGCTTATAAAACCAACTGACAGTATATTTTTATATCTAGAATTCCAAAGTATAACCACAAAAAAATAGATAGTATTTTAAAGTTTTTCACCAGAGAACTGACCCTCACTTGGTCGTCAAAAATAACATATATAGCCACACAAGGCTATTTCAATTTTAATAACCAATTGTTCATAAAAGTAGCATAAAATTTAGTAAAGACTTGTAAAAATGGAACTGCTTCTTAAAAATAATTAACTAAAGGTCCTTCTCAGCTCCATTATCTTTAGTATCCTTGGTGGCCCTTCGTGATGCGCTCCATTCATCAAAAGCCACCAAAAAGGTTGTGAGTAACTCCTGAATTGGTATTGAAACAACTTCAAATCTTTGCTCCCAGATACTTTGAAGTTCTACACTTGTTTGATTTTTTCCCTCTGAGAGTTCATCTGTTGATATCCTAGGGTTGCCAATGAATCTATTTGAATGAGAGTTGAAAAGTCATTAATTTCAATTTCCTTGGCCGCCTTCAAGTATTTAACCTTTTCACCAAAGCAAGTGGTGACTTCAGCTATGTCAATCATTGTTCCACTTTTAAGCTCAATCAATTTTCCCAAGCACTCACTATGAGATTTCACAATTTCTTTGACATTGTTTAGTGTTTCCATGATTTGAGAAGATTCCTTAGAAACTTGTTCATAGAGAGCGATCTACCATTCCAAATGCATTTTAGCCACAAAAAGTGAGTTCTCATCTACCCTAGGAGTTTCCTTCTCCTCAAGAAACTTGTTGATACCATAGACCTAAACTTCTTATGTGTTTGCGATATCTATTTCCAGCCAGTCTTTTTCCTTTTTCCATGTTCTCATGTCTGTTTCTTTTCTTTCAACCAATTCATCATCTTTCTTAATTAGATCTTCAAAATCATGAGTGAATCTAGTAATTTCTTGGATGATCTTATCTACCCAGTTAAATAAATTCTTCGACATTGACCTGTCCCTATGAACCTGATCCAAGAATTTTTTATTTCTAGGAGATTTAACATCTAAATCCATTGGAACTATTGACAGGGGTTGAGGAATAGGGATTTGAAGTTTTTGAATGTACTTAGCCATTTCACACAAGGCATACTTCAATTTTATTTTATATTTGGCATCCTTCCATGCACGGTGATTGATTTTCTTGTTTGCTAAATTCAAGATTTTCAAGTCAGCAGCTCTGGTAGCCATCCCTAAATCCACCTTTTCCACATTGAAGTCTTGCTCTGTCACTTCATCACTAGCCTTATCAAAATTTAGTTTGAAAAATTCTGTGACCCAGTGACCCATTTTAGAATCTACATCCAACATAGCCTCCACTTTTGGCTTCTTTGATTGTGGAGTCTTCCCAAGAAACTTACTGACTAAGTCCCCAATAAGGGTTGAAATAGGAACGATGTTCCTCTTCTTACTAACTGATAACTCCAGCCAATTTGGGGTTTTGGGTGTGGAAGCATCTATAGGAGTTTGTGTTACAGTAGTATTCAATATTGATAGGTCTTGTTGACCTTCTCCTATTGGTCGATTCTTGAGGAGCTATCTGGTATCTTATCCATTTTAGATTTCCTTCAAGGCTGTGAATCACCCTCCTCTATGTCTTGGTCTATCACAATGCAAGGAATCTTATCCATCCTTTCCTTTCTCCTACTCCTATTTCTCATGACCCTTACAAGCTGCTCAATAATTGGCATTTTCTCCTCAGGATTGATTTGTACTCCAGATTTTGGTTCACATGTAGGAAGAAATTTCTCAATTTTGTTAGTGAGGGCAGGAGGAGCTGTGAATTTTGAAATTATCAAACTCTTTCTGATTATTGAACCAGAAGTTTCTTGCTTCTTCTTTTTTCTCATTTATTTTAACCATTTGTATGTCCTCTTAAACACCTCTTGAGATATGGCATTCACATCTTCTTCCTCTTTTCTCCTCCAGTCTATTTTCCTGGCCACTGCATCATTATTTTACTCTATGTATCTAGGCTCTAGCACATCTTCCTCATCTTAGACATCAAATCCTTTAATCTTAAAAGTTAATCGCAAAGTGGCAATGTGTCTCAAGGTAAACCTTGGGTGGAACCTCTTTTCAACCTCAAATTTGTGTACACAATCCACCCAGTAATCCTCCAATTCTGGTTGATGCAAAAAAGTGACATCAATCTTGAAATGATTTACCACGAATGGTTTTCTATCAAAGTAACTTCTCTTCTGACAGGAAGGGAGGTTAATTACTTTTAGTTCCACATCTAGGGATATATAGCATGCATCATCCTGAAACAATAATTTCCTAGATCAATGGGGAACAAAGAACTTACTCCTCTTTTAAGTCTGAACATCACCCCTACTTGGAGTATTTTCTTGCAAACCTCTAACATGACACATTTGTCTAAATAGTACCGTGGGAGCTTCAAGGGTTCCCCACTGAAACCTCCTACTCTTAGATAGCTGAAAGTTAGGAATTGGACATAGAAGTTGCCATAGATTTTGATTAATTCCATAGCTTCTTTAGACATTCCACTGTTTACTTTTCCCCTTAGCTCAAAAATGATCCTGGTTAAGAATGTATCCTGAACTCTTTAGAAATCCTCTAAATTTCTCTTCTTTTGCAGAGACGGGTGGTATTCCTAAATCATCATATCTTCCCTCCATGATTCATGTGGCAAACCTTCCCAATTTCTGCAAATGGCCAAGGCATAAAACATGTATGAAGACAAATAGAAACTTGATGCTTTTGCAGACTGAGATAACTCCTCGTGAAGATTTTCTGCTATTATCCCTGCCCAATTGACATATTTTCCTTCACCTAGAATAGCTTGGATGAAAATGTACATCCAATCCTCTGAGATAATATCATTAGGTTGACCCTTTAGTTTGCTTAGCATGACCACTATGTCACACACCTCTCTGATCAAATGATATTTTTTTAATGGCTTAGGTTACCTAAAACCTCCTCTCTCATCTTTTAACAACCAGTCTCTGGCGATATTATTGCTATAATCTTTCCTGTTATGGTGGAATTCCTTTTCGGCCTTTTCAAAATCCCAATTACCATAGGTTTCCATAGGAGGAATCCTTAGGGAAGCCATGACTATCTACTTGTTGATAGATATCAATACTTCTCCTAAGAGAATGTGAATACACCTATCACTCCTATTGTATCTATTTCTGCATTCCATTACCATCTTTGGGCACGGAGTCACTTTAGGAAAACTGATAGCCTCCAATAGTCTGCTTTCTGCAATTTTGGCAGCAAAGGTTCCCATCTCTGCATTCTTTAGCTATGAACAATCCCTTCTATATCTTCATCCACAAGGACTGTGTCTTGTATCTCAGGAAGAAAACTACTTATAAGAGAAAACTTGTTCTCCTTTACAAACTTTACCTTTGAGGTTGATCCTCTAGGACTGGACATAGTGATGCTTAACAAATAAACTTCAAGAAAATGCGATAGGAAAAGCTAAAATTTCCTTTCATACAACAGATAAATCTTAAAAATAGAAAGAAAAACAAAGAGGATTTATTGAAACTCACCAATTCTCTGTGCTTGCCTCTGTGTGATTACCTTCACTCTGCTTTGCTTCTGATTATGCTTCCAATGATTGTTTGTAAACAGAAAAGGCAAGAAAAGAGAGAATTTAATACATACTTTTAAGTTGCCTTTTCGGTAATCATGACAACCTGCCATGATTTAATTATTCCCACCATCATTCGTTGAGCACATCCAATAACATTTATTTTATCTCCACATAAATTGTACTTTTTTCCAAGCTAGAATTTATTCCAACATCTTTTTAAAAACCCATCTCATACAGGAAGCAAGATTTGGCATGGGTTACAAATATTTGGTCATTATTGCATTTCAAATTTTGAACCTTGAACCGTGTGGTGTGAAGTTTGAATTTCATGATCCATAATGCTTTGATCACTCATGAAAACCCCATAACTAATATGGACTAATGCATGATGCATGAAGGATACTGAACTATGAGCCAAAAAGTAGGAGTTCAAAATTCAAGATAATGAAAACCACTGACGCCAAAACAAATAGAGACATGGGTAGAGAATACAGGAAGACAAGCGTATTTTGAAATGTGAACCTTGAACCACTGGGAGGATGGTTCAAAGTTCAAGATTCAATATTGCAAAGACAAAAATACACATAGGTTAAAAAACTTTTTCCAACCAAAAGGATTTCACATACGTGGTAACGACGGGGAATGGGAAATTGAACCTTGAACCTTGAACCGCCAAGTTCAAGATTCAATATGCACTTGAAAAAATACATGTTACTTAGAAATTTTTTCAAGGGAAGCTTCTTTTGACTAGGAACATTGTCTATGTCAATCATAGACTCAATCCTAATCCTTTTTGGCTTAATTATAGTCCCCAAGCATTTGCTAACCATGTCTTCCACAGGTAGTGTGATAGGAAAAACTTTCCTTTTCTTGCTAATTGATGTTTCTAGCCATTTGAGTGTAAGAGGTGGTGTCTGTAGAGGAGTGTTCATTGCAATAGCTGTGGAATCCCCTGTATTGTACTGACCGACCTTTAGAATTTTAGTATATTTAGAAGGTGTGTTCTAAATGTTCTTTTCTAACATTGGATTGTCCATTTTGTCTAGATTGATCACTTAGTTTTCCCTAGCCACCTCAACGTCTTGTTTTTTAGATCTAGTCCTTGTGACTCACACAAATGGGGTGATACATGGGATTCTCTATTTTCCAGACCTAGACTTGAGAGTTCTCTTATTTTTAAATTTGGAGGAACCTGCAATAGAAACATCAACGTTGGATGAAGAAATAGGATTTTCAACAGAGGTGGCAATTTCATCTATTTGTGTGTTATGCCTCTTTTTCACAGGAGGCCTTTTATCACTAACCCATTTTTTAGTTCTTTTGATCACACTGAGAGTTTTGATATGTATGTTGTCCCTTTCATCAATATTCCAGTCTATTTCAATCAGTGGTAATCCTCTGACTCTTGCTTCATACTAATCATCAATCACCTCTTTGCCTTCCTCTTCTTCTATCCATGTGATGTCAATATATATTCTTAGGGTAACAACTTGGTTGAGAGTGAATCTCATCCATAATCTTCTTCTTACCTCAAAATCACCTGTGCAATTTTCCCAGTAAGCTTCCATCTGGGGAAGATGTTGAAACTTAGTAGGAAAATTAAAATGTTGGGCTGCATAACTCCTACTGTCAAAATCTTTCCTCACCTCAAAGGTCTTCAGGTTCAACTTGTTCAATTATAGCTCTAGATTGAGGGCATCTTAGGACGTTTTACATGTGTAGAACCCCAGTTCAATGGGAAAGCTTGATTTTTTGCATTGTCTTTCCTCTCATTCACACCTTTATGCGCATGAGCTAGATGGTGACCTACCTCAATTATGATGTGGCTATCAAGGGAATATCTTGGGAGCTTGAATGGCTGCCCTTTAAACCCACCAACCCTTATGTAAGTAAATCTCTTAAACTGGATAAAGAAACTCCCATAAGTGTTGACAAAGTTCTTAGCTTATTCTGACATCCTTTGTTTGATATTCCCCTGTATCTCATAGACTAACTTTCCAAAAAAAGAACGTTTACCTTCACGAAGTCATCAGTGTGAAATTATTTCTGCAGATGAGGGTAATAGTCGTATACTTTCATGTTAGGGATGATTAATTCATGAAAGAGGCCCTTCCACTCCCTGGTACATGCTAGAACATAGAACAAGTATGATGTCATGTATAAACCAGGCCTTCCTGAGAAGTTTTCCAACTAATGGTGAAATTCATCTGCAATATTGTCTGCCCAATCAATGAATTTTTGGCCGCCTAGGGTTATTTGAATGTAAAAATACATCCAATCTTGTCAAAAATATGCATGTTGGTTTCCCTTGGTCCTGTTGAGTAATATAACTAATTCCCCAACCTCTGGCTTAAAGTGGTCTATGGTAAGAGGCTTAGGCAGCCTAGACCCTCCCTTTTGTAGCTTTAACAACCAACTCTAAGCAATTTCATTCCTATAAACTTGTCACTGGGTAGAGAAAATAGACTAACAAGAGGTAGTAGTCCATCCCTCATAGGGACCTTTCTTAAGAATACCCATTGTCGTTAAAATAACATCCCTGTTTATGAAGACTAATGGGCTCTCGTCTATCTTTTTGATACATTTATCCTTCCTACTATAACATTTAGCACATTATACTACCAGCTCAGGGCACAGATTCACTATTGGAAATGCAACAACTTCTACCAACCCACTCCAGACTACTTTTTCTATCATGGAACCTAGGATGATATTTTTTAACTTTATTCCAAATTTCTTCCAATGCTCCTGACCGTATTGATGTGTCATCACACTCTGACAGAGAGATAATTAGGAAAGAAGTACACCCAAAATTTAGGAGTGGAGGCTTCATGGCATATCAAGACAACAATACAAAGAAAGAAGAATAGAGAATGCAAAAGTTCTACATGGTCTTTTTA
Organism: Thuja plicata; assembly: GCA_018584345.1. Classification (NCBI taxonomy): domain Eukaryota; kingdom Viridiplantae; phylum Streptophyta; class Pinopsida; order Cupressales; family Cupressaceae; genus Thuja; species Thuja plicata. The sequence goes on along the minus strand of MU225772.1, from coordinate 2,249,877 downwards.
AGTTCAAAATCACAAACAACTTCAATTTGAATTAGGAGCACTAGGAGAAGACAACTAACCTGTTAATTCATGCAATTTCCCTAGGATTTGAGAGAGAATATGATACCCCATCCACTCTGTTACTTTTGCCTCCATCAGAAGAGTTTTCACCATAATACAAAAAAACACTAAGTGCTACTCATTTATTTACCGATTCTTCACAAGATCATGAGAGATTTGCAATTAATGATGAAATGTCGATAAAAATTTTAATTAATGATGACAAGAGGTCTGCTTGATCACCGCATTAATTGTCATACTTTATCATGAGTGAAATGACACTTAAATGTCACTTCTCATGATGATTATATCCGCGCCATGCGCGGATGCCACATTCTTTTCCAACTGTCATTTTTGTCACATCACCGCCGCCTTTTCCTCCTCTTGGCTTGAGAGCATCCATTGAACTTTGAACTCCAAACCAAGCAAGTTCAAAAGTTGAGTTCAATTTGAGACAACACATGACTACCCCTTGGTATGTTTTTAAAAAAAATAACACGAGTGACAAGAAAGAAAAAATAATGATCTTCAAAACATAATGCAAGATGAAATGTGTAGTTGAACGTTGAACCTTGAACTAGGCTAGTTCACGATTCGAAGTTCAAGGGAAAGACAAGTATTGCAAAACATGTTACTTAGTTTATGTGAGAACAAAAAAGGAAACAAAAAAATACCATAGGGTGATATTGAACCTTGAACCTTGAACTAGGCTAGTTCAAGATTCAAGTTCAACCGACAAGAGGGATATGCAAAAAGACGAGATAAACCATGGTGATAATATAATTTTGTAAAGGAGAAAATGATGTATAATAGGGTAAGAGTGTTTTGATACTCAAATCACTTTTCACCTTACATTTAAGGTTTAGAGTGGAGGGATAAATAATACATTCCCCTTTATTCTCAAATGCACAAAGGAAGGATCCAAATTGATCAACCCAAAAAGGATCAATGCATAAATGAATCAATCTATTGGAAATAAGAATAAAGAAGGAGATCCTAGGTTTCCCTCTTGAAATGTGTGTGAATGAATGTATATGTGATAGATTTAGAATGATTAAGGATTTGAATTGAAATGGATAGGAGGAATGTACCAACCTTAAAGAATTGTAGATCTAGAGAATGTTATTTTCTGGGGTCTGTACTCAGTTTCTGGAAAATCTTAAGTATGATCCGGAAGCGGAACGCAGAGACAAAAAAAACCCATAAATATTTTTCTGATCTGACACCATCTTATGAAAAAGGTCTACCTTGACCCACTACTCTCACCCATGACCCAATAATCTCAACCCTGACCTGCACAAGTCCGACAGAAAATCTGTTTGCGGATCCCGATAGTTGGCCGAAAAGGGTATCCAAATCTGAGTTCAAATCCACAGTCCTGCACCTGTACCTACAAGAAAAAGAGTTTTGTTTGTTGGGGGGAGGGATTTGCCTTATTCAAACCCAGATTTAGGAATTAACCTTGAAATCAATAAAGTATAGAATGCTAGCAAGTAGTAGAATTGAATCTAACAATGAAGCTATGATATTCAATGGACATGCAATTGTAATTCTAATGTAGACAAATATGTAAATATGAAAGCATGGACTTTAGAAACCATAAACCTCCATGATTGTATGCTTGTAATCCACCTTGAAGAGATGATGAATGATTCTTGAGGGTGCACAAAGGATCTAGAAGGAAGATCACACCACCATGATGGCTAGATCTAGGGTTTGAATGACGAAACTTGAATGTTGGAACCAAATCCCTTCAAAGGCTTCAAAGCTTGAGTCCTTGATCTTCAATGGAGGAATTGAATGATTGAGAGGAATAATTGAACACCTTGAAATCTTGGAAACATGTAGAACAATGAATTCTTGAACCTTTTGCTTCTTGACAAAATCTTGGTTAGAGCTTTTTGCACTTAGAAGACTTAGAGAAAATGAGAGAGAAAGGCTTCCTTTTATACGAAACTAGGGCATAATCTTCTAGAGAGGCCAACATAGGAGAATTAAATTCCAATTATACCCATTCCCCTAGAAGAGGACATACATTAAATACAATTTAGTTTTTATCGCTTCGGAACCCAAAACAGTCGACCCGAAAGTGGGAAAATGAATTTATGATTACCTCTAGAAGTTGACAAGCTTCTAGATTTGAGAGGGGGACCCAGGTCAAGGTCAAGGTTGACCCTGACCTAGGTCAAGGTCAAGGTCGACCCTGACCTAGGTCAAGGTTGAGGTTGACCTTGACCCAGGGGTAAGAACCCTTAGAAAATGTGCCAGGTGGGATAAAAGGTACCCGGAGAGGCCCAATCAGGGTCCTAAATAGGCACAGAAGTAGAGGATGATGCAGAAATAAGGAGAAAATATAATGGTGGTCAAAGCATCCCCTAAGGAGGGATAAACATTCTTATCATGGAAGTGCTTCCATTTTAAGACGATACAACTTCAAAAAAGATTATAGGGTGATTTTTTAGAAGAATGAGTCGATGAATAACAAGCAAAAATTAGAGGTAACAATGGCTCCGTCTGGGGATGAGGAATCTTGAGGACAAGGGATGAACTTAAAGGCTTTGGTTTCATAGACAAGAGATTCAAATCAAAAAATTTGAAAAATAGAAAACAAAAAGACAACCGGAAGTAAAAACTGAAGGAAACAAAAAGAAAAAGAGCAACACACCAAAAGAAATATGTACAGAAAAGATGAAACAAACCACCTACAATTGATACAACTTCAAATCTTGACCATTAAGGTCAAGGGTAGGAAAGTACCATCATGGTGTTCTAGCTTGAAAGAGTTTCTTCCCAATGCTTCGTTGATGATAAAGGGGCCTTTCCATAATGATTCAAATTTGCCATGGGCACCCTTAGGTTCCTTTCTTTTATCGCATAGTAATACTTGATATCCTTTCATAAAATTTTGGGGCATGGATCTTTGATCTAAAAATTTCTTGACTCGGGCCTGATGCACTGCTATATGACTCACAATCTCCTCTCTTTCTTCCTGAATCTTGTTGAGGTACATGATTCTTCTCTCCAATGCGTCCTGAAAAATTTGATCCTCAATCACCTTCTGTAGTTTTGTACTGGCCAACTCTAGGGGTAATGAAAGTTGACCTTTGGTACCATATACTAACTCAGATGGTGACATTCTAATTGCCCTTTTAGGATAACTGTGATCATCCCAGAGAGCTTCAAATAACCTCTTATGCCAATCTTTGGCATTGTCATTTACTAATTTCCTCATAGTCTTTATCAAATTTTTGTTACTTGATTTTGCTTGACCATTCCCCTAGGGGTAATAGTCAAATGCATGCAACAAGTAAATGCTATGATCAGAGCAAAAAAACTTTAATTCCTGAGAGGATAAATTAGTAGCATTGTCTGCAACTAGCTTTTTGGGGTTCCAAACCTGACAAGTATAAAGTTTTTGAGGAATTCACATACCACCTCTAACGTGGTTTTCTTGATAGGGATCGCTTCAACCCATTTGGTGAAGTAATCTGTGGTAGTCAGGATATGTGTGCGGCTGGCACTAGATGGTGGATTAATTAGGCCAACAAAATCTAACCCCACTTCTTAAAAGGTTCTTCAACAATGACACGTCTCAGGGGAAGACTCGCTAGCTATGGCTTGCTGTTGAATAACTTACACTTCTCATGGTTTGCTACCCATTTATAGGAATATCCAAACATTCCAGGCTAGTAGTAGCAACTCATTCCAGGCTAGTAGTAGCAACTCCTAAGGATTTTGAAAGTAGTCACCATAGAAGAAAAGTGGTTGTCGTATGCCTCATTGTGAAACATTGAAAGCAACTTTTCTTGTTGCTCTTTATCAACACATCTCAGAAATGCCCCATCTAGCCCTTTTTTGTAGAGAATGTCATCAACAATAATACATTTTGTAGCCTTGAGCCTAAGATTCCTCTTTGCCTTGGGACTTAAATGCATTGGGCAATCTTTGTATGTCAGATATAATGCCACATCTAAAAACTGTGAATCTCGCAGACTAACAAAAAGAGCCAGGGGTATGTCATCCTTGGGTACTTGTTCAACCATCAATTTGCATAAACCTTGTCCCCACACTAACTTGGTGGGACTGATGTCCAAATCATATTCTTGAATTCTCACAATCCAAGTAGCTCGGTTGTTCATCCTTATTTCTTGCTGAGTGAGGACATCCTTGACGGTGGAGGTGGGAACATACACAGTAGAGTGAGAATGTAGGATGTAGTATTTGAAGTATTTTACTACCTTTACTACCGCATATGCTTGTTTCTCTACCAGAGGGTAATTTAACCCATGTTTTTTGAGAGACATTCTCATGAAAGCGATTAGTATTTCTTCCTCTTTATCATTTTTATACAATAGCATTTTAGACAATGTATGCTCTGAGGCATAGCAATAGACAATGAAGTCCTTTTTGTAGTCTGGATTTATCAAAGTGGGAGTGGATGATATGGCTTTCTTAACATCCTCAAATGCCTTAATAGCTTTTTTTCCCCACTTTAAAGGGTTTTTCTCCCTTAAAAGTTTGACCATGTGTTTGGTTGTTTTGACGAAATTAGGTACGAACCTTAAGACAAAATTGATTTGCCCAAAAAATTGACTTGACACCAGTCTTGTTTGGGGGCAACCCAAGCTGCTGAATGGCCTTTACTCTTTCAGAATCAATCTTGATCCCCTCCTTTGACACAATGTGACCTAAAAAATTCCCTTATGTAACCCCAAAAATACATTTTTTAGGGTTCAATGAGATATTGTGCTCTCATCATCTCTGCAGAACTGTTCCCAAATATTTCAGGTGATTTCTATGCCTTTTGGAAAAGATTGTTAAATCATCTAGGTAAATCATAATTACCTTGTTGATCAGATGACTGAAGGAAGAATTCATGGCTCTTTGAAATGTCACACCTGCATTAAGAAACCCGAAGGGCATACAATTATAAGCATGTGTAACCCATGGTGTGGTAAATGTTGTTTTATGTTGAACATGATCAGCCACCTTGATCTGATTGTAGCTGAAAAATTCATCTAACATAGACATCATTTTTGAGCCCACCACGCTTTTAAAAATGTGTTCCATGACAGGGAGGTCGTAATTGTCTTTCAAACTGCCCTGATTTAAATTTTTGAAATAAACAAAAATCCTAATTTCTCCATTCTTTTTCCCTGCAGGTACTATGTTCGCGACCCAGGTGGAATGGTGAATGGGATAAATGATCCGGGATTGCAACATATTTTCCACCTCTTTTTAAATTTCTTCAAACACTTTGGGATTTAATTCCTTATCTTTTTTTTGAAAGGCGTAGTTCCAGGCTTAAGAGGAATATGGTGTTGAAATTCCCCCCTTTAAAATTCTTAAGGTCATGGTAAGACCAAGCAAAAATATCTTTATACTCTTTTAACAAACTGATGAACCTTCTCTTCTCATCGGGTATGCAACACTTGCCCAAGTTTATGTATTTGGGATCTCCTCCTTCCCCTATATTTACCTTTTCAAAATCACCTTGATCAGTATTTTCATAGGGGAAGGGTGGTTGTTTGGTTGCATCGTGTTTATCAAACAATTTTTTGAAAGAAATGAGCCCCTTAGGGATGTGGTTTCCCTTCAGTTTAGTAATCCCTTCATCTGTGGATTTACCTAGATCAAGGCAAGAGTGTGATCCTTCGAAGAAGGTTGTGCTGAAAACTTTGACCATCTACAGAAATTTGTCTATCTATTTATCATCTTGGAAAACCTACCAATGTTCAGCATTATTCGTTACCCTAGGTCTATAGACCATTTGAATCCTATAAGAACTCTCCTTGAAATATGAATGTGGTAATAACATGGATGCTAAAACTGCCAAAGAATCTTCCCTGCTATTTAGGTCTCTAGGGATAGCCTCTATAGAGAAGGCTTCAAATTCTTCAATCTCATCCCAAACACAATTTATGTAATGTTTGAGCCTTTAATTTTTTGCTGAGTATTTTCCCCTTACCTTTCTTACCACTAATTCTGCATCTCCTTTAGCTTTAAGCATTCTTACCTCCATATTCTTTGCTTCTTCAATGCCAAGCATGAGTGCCTCATACTTGACAATGTTGTTTGTGCTATTAAATTCTAATTTAAATGCATGAGGGAACATATCTCCTTCTAGGGATATTAGTATAACTCCTTCTCTAGAGCCAACAAAGGCGCAACTACCATCAAACTCTAAGGACCAAAGACCATTGATTCCTTCAACTATTCCCCTTGCTACATCTGTCACTAGAGAGATCATGTAGTTTCCAAAATCACACTCTTGATAAAGAATCTAAGATTTACGATCCTCAAATGGAAACATAGTATATTTAGATTTTCCTTCAGGTTGTAAGAAAATTTTCTTATTCCCACAGGGATTGTAGTCTGGGAACAGTCTAGTTTGATTTCACCTCCAAGATCCCTACAAAATGTCATGCTTAATAGAATCTGATAACTGGTCGGAATGTCAGCAACAAGGATGGTCAATTTGAGTTTTTTACTGGGATGCACTACAAGATCCACATGGGCATCTTTGATCTGACATACTAGTGTGACTTGTTTCGAGTCCATGGCGTAACATTTTCTAAAAGTTGCAGTTAAGGGAAGGTCTAGGGCCTTTGCAACAGAAGCAAGCATTATATTGTCAGACGCTCCAGAGTCTATGACACAATTATTTAATTTGAACCCATGAATGAAAAAAGTTAAATAAAAGGGTTATGGTTTTATCCCTAAAGAAGGATTTGTATTTTCAGCAGATTAGGTATCCAAGGTAGCTTGTTTTGATAGGGCCGCACGAGTAGTTTCATTAGCTGCATGATTTGAAGGGGATTTCCCTAACTTAACATAATTTACAAGTCTCTCTAATTCTCTTGGGTTCATCCTAAGGTATTTTGTAGGGGAGACTTGGATTTGGGAATTTTTACAAAAAACAACAATATCAAAGGAAGAATTAGAGTTAGAATTCTACAACAATTCATCTTCTTTAGAGTTATGGTTTTTTAAGAATGGACTCTTAGGGAAGGGGTCCTTACCTTTGTCCCAATGTTGTGAAGTTGATGATGAGTCATTTTTTTAATAATATCGATGACCTCTGGTCAATACTGTACATGTGGGGTCCTTAAGAGTTACCAGAATATTAACTCCTCACTCAGAGTGAGACTCATATTCCATATAATAGTTTTTTTGAGCCACCAAGTAACTGAGGAATTTCTGCATCTCCAGGTAATTCCTCAACCAATTCTTTATTAACATGCATCAGCATGGACCAAATCATCTCAAGACAAGTGGTACATCATGGTCATCGGTAAGGTGAAAGGTGCACATATTGGCTCTTCTGGGAGGAGCTTCCAACATTTTTTGGTCAGATGAGAGATACCCTGGAGTTTTATGGCTAGGACCATCTTGATCAGTCATTCCCATAGGAATATATCTATACAAGGGAGGAGGATTAGAACTTCCTTTGGGAAACTGCCTTATAATTTTGATCACAACATTCACCAGTCTTTGTAACAGGGGATTAGAGGAGGAAGCATTTTGTGCATTAGGTATCTGAACATCTTTTCTCCATTTTCCTGTTGTTATTAAGTCATCTTATAGTTCAACAAACATTTCTTGGGGGACTTTAAAATTAGCTACCCTTACCCTCCTCAAGTGAAAGCCAATGTCAGGTGACATAGCGTTGTGAAAGAAGTCTTTTTGATTTTTAGGGGTTGGTCTTTTTTCTTGAGGGATCTTATGAATGATCTTATTAAATATTGCTATAAACTCCCTCATCGGCTCATGTATCTCTTTTTTTAATTGAGCCATCTGTGCAAGCAAGGAGTGTTCATCTGACACACTTTTTAAATGGGCCTCGAAGGTATTATTCATACTATTCCAGTTGGTGATATGGCCATTAGGTAGGTGATAGAACCAATTAGCGGCTGACTCAGAGAGAGTTTGTACAAAAATTCTAACCGCCACATCCTCATGTTGAACAACTAAAATTATATAGGTTGTGTTAAAAACATTAAGGTGATCCTCAGCCACAATTTTCCCATCTCCATAAAATTTGGGCAAGATCTCTCTAGCTCCTTTAGGAAAATTATGGTTTCCTCTCAAGGTTCAAAGGTCCTACTATTGTTCCCCAAGGTTGTGACATGACTGTTTTTGGATAAATTGTCACAAGAGGTGAGGCTTTGATTACAAACAAGGTCAAAGCTTGCCAGGTGTGGGAAGAAGAAGATACACTGGGAGATTCTTTATGGGGAGAGGGTGGTCTACTTTTGGCTTTTTTCTTAGGTATATGGACTGTAGAGAACTAAAGATTTTGCAATTCTTGGAAGAAAGTATCAAAGATACCCTCCCTTCTTTGGGACCTAGTATAAGGTTGGGAATCCATAATGAAATTTTTAATGGTCTCTTAGCCACTGTATTCACTATTTCTCCTTCTTGTGCAATAGGTAGACCTCTTAACCACTCACCAATGCCTTCCTCTTCTTCTAGGACCAAAAGAACCTGTTGGTATTGTTGATTGTTGCTTCTTGAGTTCCAAGCCAGGGTATTTAAATCAGAAATAGTGTCTTCTTGTGTATTTTGAAAGTTCAAATTAGGTTACACAAATGGTGGTGTTTCTTCTTGATTAGGAAAGATGATAGCAGGCAAAACCATGATTCTGGAAACACTGATGAGTGGCATGATGCAACAGGGTAATATGGATTATCCTCAGTTTTAGCACTTTCTTGTCCTTACACACCTGGATGATTTTCTGTTTGTGAGACTCCAGATGATCAACACAAACTACCAACATGACTTTAATATTATCCATCGATGTGAAATCTTCAGTTGTTAGGTCTTTATTATCACTTATGGCTTTTGAACTCCTGGGTCATCTCCCTTGCATCTTTTATGTTTTGACCATCTTCACTCATCAGAGTAATGTTTAGACACTTTAGTTCCTTCTGCATTGTGTCTGTCAGTCCCTTTAATTCATTCAACAAACAGGTAGCTCCTTCATATCCTGCCTTGACGACTGAATTCCACCATTCAATACTTTTAATTGATACATAAAGGACATCTTCATCTAGGCCTAGGACTGGTTTCTCAGCAAGGAACTTAGTTACTCCATATTTTTCAATCTTGTTCATCTGGTTCATTACATTAGCCCATTCCTTCTTTTCCTTGTCCCATCCATCCAACTTTGTTAGTATCTATGAGATTGATGTTGTAACAGTTCCATGAGTTTGGATTAATTGGGTGATATAGTTACCTCCATGCTAGATCATGCCCTGTATCCACTTTCCAAACACATCAATGATGAGTTTGTTCCTATGAATTTGATCCAAGGTCTCTTTGACCTCGGGCGAATGAGGGTCAAAGGATTGAGGTACTTGAGCTAATGGTAGAGGACTGGGATCCCAAACTTCTTCTATGAATTCTGCCAAATTTTTGATTGTGGCATTCATTTCTTTCTTATCTCTTCTGTCCTTGAAAGCATGTATAACATCTTCTTAGTGGATTTTTCTAGATGCTTTGCATCCTTTGCTCTGGTTGCAACTCCAAGATCTATCTTTTCGACTGTAAATTCATCGGTAGTAGCTTCGCTAAGATCCTTATCTTCCTTAAGGACTGCATGCTCAACAACCCATCGTCCTATTTTCTCGTCTATTTCAATCATAGACTCAATCTTGATCCTTTTTAGCTCAACTATAGTCCCCAAGCATTGCTAACCATGTCTTCCACAGGTAGTGTGATAGGCAACACATTCCTTTTCTTGTAATTGATGTCTCCATACATTTGAGTGTAAGATGTGTTGTTTGCAAAGGAGTATTCATTGCAACAGTCGTGGAATGTCCTGTATCACACTAACCGACCTTTAGAATTTTAGAATATTTAGAAGGTGTGTTCTAAATGTTCTTTTCTGACATTAGACTGTCCATTTCATCTAGATTGATCACTTTGTTTTCCCTAGCTGCCTCAATGTCTTCTTTTTTGGATCTGGTCCTTGTGACTCGCACAGATGGGGTGATACAGGGGATGATCTATTTTTCCAGACTTGGACTTGAGAGTTCTCTTATTTTTAATTTTGGAGGAACCTACAATAGAAACATCAACATTAGATGAAGAAATAGGATTTTCAAAAGAGGTGGCAAGTACAAATATTCGTGTGTTATCCCTCTTTTGCACAGGAGGCCTTTTATCACTAACCCATTTTTCAGTTCTTTTGATCACTATGAGATTTTTGGTATGTATGTTGTCCCTTTCATCAATATTCTAGTCTATTTTGGGTAGTGGTAATCCTTTAACTCTTTCTTCATACTGATCATCAACCACCTCTTTGCCTTCCTCTTCTTTTATCCTTGTGATGTCAATATATATTCTTAGGGTAACAACTTAGTTGAGGGTGAATCTCGACCATGATATTCTTCTTACTTCAAAATCATCTGTGCAATTTTCCCAGTAATCTTCCATCTAGGGAAGATTTGAAACTTAGTAGGCAAATTAAAATGTTGGGCTGCATAACTCCTACTATCAAAATATTTCCTCACCTCAAAGGTCTTCAGGTTCAACTTGTTCAATTCTAGCTCTATATTGAGGGCATCTGAGGACGTTTTAAATGTGTAGAACCCCAGTTCAATGGGAAAGCTTGATTTTTCTCTACCTTTATTCTCCTTCACACCTTTATGCACATGAGCCAATTGGCAACCTACCTCAGTTATGATGTGGCTACGAAGGGAATATCTTGGGAGCTTGAATGGGTGGCCTTCAAACCCACTGACCCTTATGTAAGTAAATATCCTGAACTGGATAAAGAAACTCCCATAAGTGTTGACAAAGTTGTTAGCTTCTTTTTACATCCTCAGTTTGATATTCCCCTGCATCTCATAGACTAACTTTCCAGAAAAAATCTTGTTTACCTTCATGAAGTTATCAGTGTGAAATTCTTTGTATAGATGATGGTAATAGTCGTATACTTTCATGTTGGGGACGGGTAATTCATGAAAGAGGCCCTTACACTCCCTGGTACATGCTAGAACACAGAACAAGTATGAGGTCATGTAGAAACCAGACCTTCCTAAGAAGTTTTCCAACTGATGGTCTATGGTAAGAGGCTTAGGAAGCCTAGACCCTCCTTTTATGGCTTCAACATCCATCTCTAAGCAACTTAATTCCTATAAACTTGTCATTGGGCAGAGAAAACAAACTGAGAAGAGGTATTAGTCCATCCCTCATAGGGATCTTTCTCAAGAATACCCATTGCCATTAAAATAAAATCCATGTTTATGAAGACTAATGGGCTCCCATCTATCTTTTTGATACATTTCTCCTCCCTACTATAACGTCTAGCACATTCTACTACCAACTCAGGGCACGGAGTCACTATTGGAAATGCAACAACTTCTACCAACCCACTCCGGACTACTTATCTATCATGGAACCTGGGACGGGATTTTTAACTTTGTTCCTAATTGCTTCCAATGCCCTTGACCGTATTGATGTGTCGTCATACTCCGATAGAGAGCTAATTAGGAAATAAGTACACCCAAAATTTGGGAGTGGAGGCTTCATGGTATATCGAGGCAACAATACAAAGAAAGAAGAATAGAGAATGCAAAAGTTCTACAGGGTCTTTTTAACTTCAAAATCACAAACAACTTTAATTTGGATCAGGAGTGTTAAGAGAAGACAACTAACCTATTAGTTCAATTTCCCTAAGCTTTGAGAGAGAAGATGATACCTTGGCTGCTATGTTACTTTTTCCTTTGTCAGAATATTTTACACCATAATAGAAAAAAACTAAGTGTCACTCATTTATTTACCAATTCTTCACAAGATCGCGGGAGATTTGCAATTAATGATGAAATGTCGGTAAAATATTTAATTAATGATGACAAGAGGTCTGCTTGATCACCACATTAATTTTTGTACTTTCTCATGAGTGAAATGACACTTAAATGTCACTTCTTATGATGATTATATCTATGCCATGCACGGATGCCACATTCTTTGCCAGCTGTCATTTTCATCACATCATAATCGCCTTTTCCTCCTCTTGGCTTGAGAGCGTCCATTGAACTTTGAACTCTGAACTAAGAAATTTCAAAAGTTGAGTTCAATTTGAGATAAGACATGACTACCACTTGGCATGTTGTGAAAAAAGATAACAAGAGTGGCAAGAAAAAAAACTAATGATCGTCAAAACATAATGCAGGACAAAATGCCCAGTTGAACCTTGAACCTTGAACTAGGCTAGTTTATGAATCAAAGTTTAACAGAAAGAAAAGTCTTGCAAAACATGCCACTTAGTTTACGTGAAAACAAAAAAGGAAATAAAAACATACCGCGGGGTGATATTGAACCTTGAACTAGGCTAGTTCAAGATTCAAGCTCAACCGACAAGAGAGACATGCAAAAAGATGTGAAAAACCATGGTGATAATATACTTCAAAAAATATTATAGGGTGATTTTTGAGAGGAATGAGTTGATGAATAACATGCAAAAATCAGAGGTAACATTCCGTCTTGCAAAAAAATTTTCCAGTTAAAGTCAGGGATCTTTTTTGCACTCTAGGAGCTATATCTTACTCATCCAGACTCTATTTTTGAACTTCCGCATGTCGTTGGAAAGCTAGTTCAGTGATCTATCTTATTTTATGGGTCTCACATCCATAATCTACTTGAGGTACATTTTATTCAGGTTTTTCATTTTTTGCAATCTGACGATTATCTTGGATGTGTCAGGTCCTGAGATCATTTTCCTTGCATGGGATGGATCCATTTTAGCTATTTTTTCATGTTTCTACAACTTTCTTTTCATTCTTGAGCATTGTAGACATCTATTTCTGTAGCTTTTCTTGTTTGTAAACACACTGGGATAAAGTGTCATCTGATGCATGCTTGGGATCTTGGATATTTTTATGTTTGTTTGTACTCGCACTACTTTATAAAGTGCCAGTGGGGATTTGATTTACCTTTGTCAAGTGAGTGTTACTTCCATGACATTAGCCTCATGATGTGTGTCAAGAGAGTGTTTCCTCCACAACACCATCCTTTATATGTGCTTGTACTTTCTATTGCACTTTCTATGTTCCTGGTTCTTCATCATGCAGTTATTCTTGGCAGTCTGGTTCAATGTACCTATCATGCCTCTCCTTGCTCAACATTATGGGGGTATCTCCTATTGGTTCTAATGCTTCCTTGGTTCAATGGAGTAATCTATGTATTCAGTATTCATTCCTATATACTAGGCAGATGCAGTGGCTAGGTACCTATGCATTTCAGTGAGATGCATCATTTACCACATGTACACTCTTTCATCCTTGTTTTGGAGGCAATATTTTACCTTCAATTGATCAACTCTTCAGGCTTTGTTTATAGTCTTGTCTACCTTATCATGTTCTATTATAATGGAGGTTCCAGCGGTTATTCTTTGACAGTGTTTGCAGCTTCATGCTTCAGTGTTCTTCATGTTCATCCTTTGTTCCTATCTTCTGGGACATTCTCTAGTTTCGAGGCTTCTTCAGTCCTTCAATAGTCTTCATCTCTTTTCGGAGAGGAGTTTTTCCTATTGGGTTTTCTCCTTTTCTCCTCTTTATAGAGATTTTTTTGTACTTGGGTACCTGATCAAGCCATGTTGTCAGGACCCATTTCCTGCTTTCAGTAGTTGTTTCTAGGTTTTTAGCTCCTCCCTAAGTTTATCTTAAGGGCGATGTTAGAGTAATAAGTTAATTCACTTATTAATTAAATCATTCTGATTTAATTATTAAAGTCATTTATTTTCTCTAGTTCACTTAAGCTAAACTTTAGGCATATAATAATTAATTTTTTATTAATTATTACCATGCAACCTAAGTTTCTCCTCTTTTTAGGGTTTTGATCACCTTTAATAATGTTTGATATCTTTGTATTTGTTTATCAATTCTGATTGATCTTGAATCATCTTATATTTTGTATTCTATTATTGAATCAATTAAGGATGCTTCCTCTTTCACAGATCTGATGTTTCTGACCTCCATAACATTTACTTCTCTCTTTCTGTGACAAGTTTCTTAGAGTTAAAAAGGTATTTTCACTTATTAATTAAATCATTATTGATTTAATTATTAAGCCACCTTTCACTTTTTATCTCTATTTCACTTAAGCTAAACTTTAGGCATGCAATAATTGATTCTTTTATTAATTATTCATGCAACCTTGGTTTCTTCACCCAACCTTGGTTTCTTCACCCTTCTTAGGGTTTTGATCTCCTTTATAAGGATTGATCACTTTGTAATTATAAAATCACTCTCGGGAATTCTCTCAATGATATTTCATATTTCTTGGACATTATGAATTGTGTCTCCATTCTTTGCTTTGTGACAGGTTATTATGCTGCAGGTGATCTTGGCTTATGAATTTGATGAATTCAAACATAGTATCAGAGCCTTGCTGGAGTAGCTCGTTCTTAGGTTTCTTGAAGATTTTTTGGAGTGTCGAGGGTTTCAATTTTTTTGAGGTTCTTCTTTGGATATGGAGGGGATTTTTTATTTGGAGAACTTTGAGCACAAATAGACATCACAGATGTGCTCAAAAGGCCCAAGAAACCCAATTTTCACATAAGGCACGTCCTATTTGGACACAGTTGAAATTTGGGCATTATTTTTGCATGCACGACCCTTGGCACACTTTACGAGGAAAAAATCTATCTCAATTTCCGTACCGTCTTGATTTTTGTGTCACCTTGATTTTGGCACCACTTCAATTTTCATGTCACCTCGATTTTTGCACCACCTCAATTTTTGCACCACCTCAATTTTTGTGTTGCAGATCTGATAGTGAGGTTAAATTTGACAACCACAAAACCGTCATTCTATTTGCCATTTTTTTCTATAATGAGCATCTCGTGGTTTTTTTGGTCCATCTAGAGAAAACAGAGGCCGATTTTTGACTTCCTTATATCGCCGAAAAGCTCTTTCTAACACAGACGCTTTTCTGGAAGTTAGATTTTCTAATTTTGTCATCTTGCAGGTTTGTTTGCTAGTCAAAGTCAAGGTTATTTTTTGCACTCTAGGAGCCATATCTTGCTCATCTAGAATCTGTTTTTCCACTTCCACATGGCATTGGAAAGCTGGTTCTATTCTCCTTCTTCTTGTATGGGTCTCACACCCAGAATTTACTCTCGGTAATTTTTATTCAGTTTTTTGCATTTTGGCAATCTGGTGGATATCTTGGATGTATTAGGTCCTGGGATCATTTTATGTGCATGGGATAACTCCTTGAGAGTAGTAAAATATGTTTCTTTTTATTTTAGTCATTCCTAGATATTGTACACATCTTTTTCTGTAGCTTTATTGCAAACACACTGAGATTAAGTGTCATCATGCATGTTTGGGATTCCGCATATTTTATGCTTGATTGTACTTGCATTATATTATAAAGTGTCATGGGGGGTCATTGAACCTTTGTCAAGTGAGTGTTCCTTCCATGACATTAGCCTCATATGTGTCAGCGACTGATCATCCTTGACACATACTTTATTGGTGCTTGTACATTCTTCATCATGCAGTTATTCTTGGCAATCTCTCAGTGTATCTATTATACCTCTCCCTATCAACATTATGGGGGGGGGGGGAGTATTTTGTTTTGGTTCTAATGCTTCCTTGGTTCGATGGAGTGAGCTATGTTTTTCAGTTTGTATTCCTATATACTAGGCGGATGCAGTGGCTGGTACCCATGCATTTCGGTGAGATGGATCATTTACCATATGGACACTCTTCTTTCATTCCTATTTTGGAGGCTTCAGAGTTGGCATTTTTGCCATCTGTATCTTTGAGTTTCGATGTTTGCCTTGTTTTCCATCTTGATTCGAGTAGTGCAATTTGAGGGCACTCATACATAGTAGTTCTTTGACAGTGTTTGCAGTTTCATGCATCAGACATGTTCTACATGTTCTTTCTTTGTTCCTATCTTCTGGGACATTCTCTAGTTTGGAGGCTTCTTCAGTCCTTCACTAGGCTTCATCTCTTTTCGGAGAGGGGTTTTTCCCACTAGGTTTTCTCCTTTTCCTCCTCTTTACAAAGATTTTTTGTACTTGGGTACCTGATCTGGCCTTGTTGTCGAGACCCATTTCCTGCTTTCAGTAGTTGTTTCAAGGTTTTTGGCTTCTCCCTAAGTTTATCTTAAGGGGGGGTGTTAGAGTTAAAAAGGTATTTTCACTTATTAATTAAGTCATTATTGATTTAATTATTAAGTCACCTTTCAATTTTTATCTCTATTTCACTTAAGCTAAACTTTAGGCATGCAATAATTGATTCTTTTATTAATTATTCATGCAGCCTTGGTTTCTTCACCCAACCTTGGTTTCTTCACCCTTCTTAGGGTTTTGATCTCCTTTATAAGGATTGATCACTTTGTAATTATAAAATCACTCTTGGGAATTCTCTCAATTCCTTCTCTCAATGATCTTTCATATTTCTTAGACATTATGAATTGTGTCTCCATTTTTTGCTTTGTGATAGGTAATTATGTTGCAGGTGATCTTGGCTTATGAATTCTAACAAGGTTTGCATGTAGGTGATTCTCGGGAGCTGTAGGGTTGAGTTTTCATCAACTCCAATACTTCTTTCCAATGTAAGAGGATATAGGCCTAAGGTTCCTAGTTTATTCATACAAGCTAGTGAAAACTATTTCTTTCATTACACTTATGTAGTGGGAGCTTCTGGGTGTGTATGTGGTAGGTATTGTACTTAGAGCTTGTGGTAACATCCATACAAGTTGTATATGTTTATGTTATGGGACTCACTTGATATGTTTTTATACCTTGGAGGTATGGATAGTTGGATGTGTTATCACTTATTGTGGGTACTAAATTAGCTATGGTAGTTGGTTCCTAACAACTACTGATGCATATTGATATATTTGGATTGAGTGTTTGTGTTTGTGTTTGGGATATCAGTTGAGGCAAGAATTATGATTCCTTGTTATGAGTTCTATGTATTTCTCTCTGGATTGCCTCTTATTTATGTCGAGTGGTAGTGGCTTGATAGAGGGTGAGAGAGTTCGTGCATTAGATAATGGTCGCTTTGTTTATTGTTGCAGGTATCTTGATGGAGCACTTTGATTCATGATGATGTATGTGGCTAAATGGATTGTTCCCTTTTCCATATTTGTGGTTATTTATTTCCCCTTATGCAATGCATACAAGTGGGAGAATATTAAAAAAATGGGTGTTGTACACCTTGTATTATATAATATTTATAATTGTAATATTTTATTTATTATGTGTTTTGCACTTAGGAGAACCTAGATGGATGTGCAACATGTTGAGATTCCTTTAAAATATTAACAGGGCCACTTGATGTTATATTGTAACATAGTAATATTATATTATTGTAATTATTTAATATTGGTGAAGTAAATTAATAAAGTACCCGATATTAAATGTGTGGTCAAGGGTTTAGATAACACATGGCTTATGTAATTCCACTTGGTAGTTTTGTGGGAGCTTGTTTCTCAAAAATCAACCATGGGGGTGGGGGGGGTTGAGGTTAGATAGGTTAGTATTTGTGGAGGTTGGAAGCATGGTATGAGATGTGTGGTTATGTGCTTGTTCACATGAGTGCTTGTTAATGGATGGAGTTTTGAAGTCTTTCATGAATGTACTGCAATGTTGCATTATTGAATAATACATGGATGATGGATGCTTTTGGATGCTTTTGGAGGTTGGTTTTTTTTTCCCTCATGAGGGTTTTCCTGGGGCATATCTTATGTCACATTTTTGTGACTATGTTGTCTATTCTTAAACATGTAGATTTTGAGGTCTTATTTGATTGAATTATCATACTGATTATGTGAAAACTATCATTGTGTGGCTGCGAGTTTCCTTGTACAAGTGAGGGCATAGTTTCATCAAACAAAAAATTGATTGATTTGAAAGACTCATTGCAAGTTGACCTAAAGTTGAAGAATCAATAGAGATTATGCAACAAAAATAAATACATGAAGGAGGACAATAGGTAGAAATGTAACACATAAAGGTGCAAGATTCTACTACACAATAAGACACTATATATTATATGAGCTAGCATAAATGGTTGATAAAGATTCCTAGGAGAATATTAGCCACAAACAACATTGAGAAACATCTCATGATATTTATTCCTATCATAATCTTCCATCCTCTCATGTCCAACCATTACCTTGAGGATTTGAAAACATGTTCATCAATTGTAATTATAAGAGCATAAATGGAAACAAGAGGAGAAGATGCATAAAAATTTTGAGGAGGGGTTGCAGGCTAAGGATACATGGAAATTATCAAATTGTAGAGGAATAAAAAGAAAATGACAAAAAATGGTGCCATAGATTTTTATGTTACATGCCACTAGCAAGAGTGTATGCATTTTTTCCTAAGGGAACAAATTCTACACTTCTAGTTCAAGCAACTGTATTATGATATACCCATTTCCATGGTTACTCTCAAACATGTTTTCAAAATTTCCAATTCATCCATCTTTGAGTTACAAAACGCTTTTTGCAAATTCTACTTGCATAACTATGCAATACTCTATGATGCAAAGTGGAGCCTCCTCCTCCATGTTGGAGATCTATAGTCGAGAGCATTTTGATCATATATTTATAATGAGGCCAATAAGGGTAAACAAATGAGAGTTTGTAGAGAAAAGGAAAAATCAGTCATACTACCATTGAGATCAGAGTCCCATAATCTTGATAACATTATCAACAATTAGGTCATTCTACAAGTGTGTTAGATGTTTAGTAGAGGGAAATGAAGGCAAGGCAGGATAGCCACATCACATTTGGGAAATTCGCACAAACCATAAACAAATAATTCTTTGGACCCCTTGCAATAAGGTGTCATGATTTGACCGATGATCTAAATATAAAGGAGTTGAACTCTCTATACAATTATCATACAACTACCAAACGAGCTAGGAGACATATAAAACTAGCAATAGATCATGAGCTTACCTAGATATAACTAGGAGATGATCTAGGAGACATATAAAGATTACAATTGATCATGAGCTTACTTGGATGCAACTAATCTTCTAGCCACCCCCACCATGGTGGCTAATACCATATTGGCGAGGTACTAAACCATGAAATATAGAGGATCTCAAATGGCAGGATAGAAAGAGAAAATGGGCTCTACTCCAACCCATTGACTCAACACCCATGCATTACTATATAGTCCAAATTTAGGGAGTTGATCTTGATGAAATATCAGTTACATTCCTCTACTTGGGAACAAGTAGAGATCTAAGCTAGGGGCCAATGAGTCTATTTGATGGCTCTTTTAGATACTTCTTTGCTTTAGTTGCTATATAATTTTACTTTAAAACCTTGACACTTTGCTAGTATAAGACTATTTTATAAGTATTTAAGGTATGCTTGCTTATGAATGAAAGACAGTACACAAATTGCATATTTATATGTGGAAATGTGAGATTATGGGATTATCATTAAGGATAATATTTTTGTCTGCTAATATGACATTGCAACAAAGTAGTTAGATTTTATGTAGTTGTTGACAACAAAGTCTAAAACTGAAGGCAACTAAATGCAAAGTGAAAATTGAACAATTGAGGTGTCTCTTCAACAATACAAGGACTTCTATTAGCAAAAAAATTCCTCATTGCATGAGATATCCTCACAATAATAATTGTCAATGAGTTTTTTAATATTTGTATTATGAATACTTAAGTTCCTCGTTAAGGTTAGTCAATCCTAATAGAACTTTGTCCTTATTTATGCTCTCCTAGATTTAATAGTTCTCTTCCAAAATACCTAGAATGAGCAACATCTTAGCGTTAGTTAATTAAGGTGAGCTAGTTTATAAATTTGTGGAAAGAACACATATGGTTAACAACACTTTTTGTACAAGTTTCGTATTGTAGTAGCATATCACTTTTTATGTTTAATCAATTTTAATGAATGAATGAGCATGTGGATATTTTTTGATTTAGCAACTTCATCTTACAATAAATATTAAGAGTGCATTTACTGCACTTGGCAGGGCCCACTTGAGGGAAAGCTTCACTTTTTACTTTATTTTTGCAATTTAGTTAGATAACTAGTCTAATTCATCAAGTTTTATGTTCAGTTCTAATAATCTACAACACAGACTTATGATTTTTTATTTTTCAATTCACGTAGTAGTATTGTTTCATGAATAATCTTAGTGTAGATATATTTGCCTATTGTTTTGATCATTATCTATTGTTTCTATATGCAATATCTCTTATGTAAATGCAATTTATATTGGATAAGTATTCTATTCTAAAGTAGACTGTAAGATACTTGTTATAGAATCTAGAAACTTAGCTAGCTCGTAGTGCACATGCAATGCTGACCCATTTAAAGTTTACGTAGTTGTATTAACAAGTTTAAATATACCTTATATCCCATTAGAAGTTTCCTAGTATAGGATGAATTCATCTTTGAGTTGTAGAAGTCAATCCAATCAACCTAAATTATCAAGTGGATTAGGGAACCCTACAATCAAGGTTTAAGTAAGGTTTGGAGTGCAAGCCCTCGTATTGACACATTAGAATTTCCCTCCACACTACACGATATGTTGTTAGAGTAATCATTAGTTTGCTTATTAATTAAATTATGTTGATTTAATTAGTTAAGTTATTTTATTACTCTTTAGTGCTTAAGCTTTCTCTTAGGTGCATTAATAATTAATTCTTTTATTAATTATTAATGTGCAACCTAGCTTTTAAAGTTTTTAGGGTTATGTTCACCTTTATAGGTTGAACCTTATTATTCTTTTTTCATAACTCGGAATACAATTTTTCTCTCATAATTTTGAGTAATTCTGAGTTATGCTTTTCCCTCCTTTCTGCTTCTCTCTTGTAACAGGTATTTACATGCAGGTGTTCTTTGGGTTCTGTGGATTTGTATTTCTCAAATCCTACATGGTATCAGAGTTGTACTGCTGCTGCACATTCTGGTGTTTTCTAAAGCAGAGATTCGAAGGCAAAAATCTTAGTGTTATGGGGTTTTGTCTTCAATTTGAAGGTGAAGAATTTTTTGGTGCATTTTGGGAGCAAACATACCTCACCGTCATGCTTAGAAGGCCCCAAAAACTATATTTTCATATAAAGTTTGTCCATTTTGGCTACAGTGACCTCTGACGCATTTGTTTCTCTCTCTCTAAGGTCGTATGACATAGTTTTCAAGAAAAAGTAAAAAATAGGTTTTTGACGCAGGCAGCACGTGCCGCCACTGCGCCACCCCAGTGCAGCCCGCGCCCACCCACGTCGTGACCCTAGCACCGCCACGGCCCTCACGCCACCCAAAAACCACTAGGGCTCCACCACAACTTAGTCAGAGTTCCACCTCCACCACTGAGTGCCGCCCGCCAGCAGACTGCTACTGACATCACTTTCTGACAGGTGATGTCAGCCCTTTTCTGACAACTTTCAAATTTTTTCAGTTGAATTTTTTTCTGGCGATCATAGTTTTTTTCTGGTGATGACATCATGCTAACATCAACAATAGGCTAGTGATGGTCAGACAATCATCAAATTATTTGCAGTGCCTGGCGACAGTCATTTGGATGTCAAATTTTTTCAGTGACTGTGTTTTTCTAGTGAGATGCTCTTTCTGACCTCCTGTTAGTATTTTGGCCGTAACTTGAGCATACAATATCATTTTTTAGAAAATGAGATATCACCAGAAATCTCTTTCTGAGCCGGAGACCACAGTGTAGGTTTTTTTTGCAAATTCAGCCATTTGAGTACCTATTTTTAGCATCAAAGTGGCGGCTTCCATTTCTCTCCTCACTGTATCAAGTCACCAGGTTTTCTTCTTATTTTTTGTGCTCTCTAATTTAGTTTTTGGTGTACGAGGGATAGTTTACTACATTGTGGGGGGTGCATTTTACTTTCTGTCATTTACTTCAGAAAGACCCTTCTACTTCCGTCTTCTTTCTCTTAATGTCGAACCCTTCAGTTGCCTGACTGACACCACATAACTACCACACCTGGAAGCACACATGACCAGGTTTCTCATGTCACATGACTTATGGTCTTGTCTGCATGAGAACCAACCTATTTTACAGCGTCCTTTTGAGATTCTTCAACACAAGAACAAGATGGATGAAGCCATGGGCTTAATTGCACTAAATATCTCTGACAGTCTCCTATTTCATTTGGAGAATTTGCACACTCCTCGAGCTATCTGGGGAAAGTTTGCAGATCTGTTTGGCATAGTGAATGAGTTCCAGGCACTACAACTTGATGCAAATTTGACATTATTGTCTCCTGACAGTTTTCCCACCACTGAGGACTTCTTGATGAAGTTCAATGCTCTCTGTTCACTTTTACAGGGATGTGGGAAGACCAAATCAGATAATGAGTGTATCTTTCTGATACTCTCAAAGCTTCAAGGATAGTTCCACATCTTCTCCTCCACTTTCTATTCCACTATGGATGCTTTGGGTCCTAAGCACAATATGCCTTCCTTTGAGGCCTTCTGTGATTGGTTGACTCGAGAGCAGTCAAAGATTCAATAGTTGAATGATACTTCTAGGTTTATGAGTCATGCTTTGGTTGCTCATCCATCTTCACGGAACCAGAGCAGAAATAAGTATCACCAATCACAGAGTTTTGGAAGGATTCTCCTTCTCAGCATCCCTCTGGCCCACCTCCTCCAAATAAGGCAAAATCAAAGACCGAAAAACCTAAGTGTGCTTATTGTAATAAGCCAAATCATGATGAGTCTTAGTGCTTTCAAAAGAAGGTAGATGGATATGCCCAACAGATTTCTGATTTGACAACTTTTCTTCACAAGAGCAAGATTGATATTCCTTCTTCCTCTTCTCACTGGTCTTCTTCATCATCTTCTCAGGCAGATGGTTCAAACAATGGAAAGGGTCATGCTTTATGTGCATCTTCTATTGCTCCCTATTCTAGATGGCTACTAGATTCAGGTGCTTCACACCATATGGCATCTTCTCGGGGTTTATTCTCATCTTTTTGAGGCTTCCCCTACTCCACACATTTTGATGGGGAGTAACACTGTTATGATTGTATGTGGGAAGGGTTCTATTGACATTGATGATGATACATTCTATGATGTACTATGTGTTCCATCCTTGTCCTCTAACCTTCTCTTTATCTATCAGTCTACTCACAGTGGGACATGGAAGACAATTGAGATCACTCCAGATTCAATGCACATCAGAGATAGTGCGACAAGCAATATTATTGCCACAAGGACAGTTGATCATGCCACCCACTTGTACTCCTCTCATTTTGGTCCACCATCTTCATTGTTAGAGAATATCTCTCCTACTTCACGAGTGCCTATTGAGGAGAAGTCGGGTCACCTGAACCTATGTGTTGTTCCTGAGATCAGTGTTGTGGCTTCTACACCTCCTCCTCCTATTGATTTTGCATCTGTTCAGCATGATTACTCTTTAGCATTACCTGTTATGGTCACTCCTTGCATCGAGCCACCTACTCCAGTTGTTGAGGGAATATCTAAGGATTTGCATCTCCTCCCAGATGATAGATTCAGCCCATTTATTGGCCCACCTTCATTGGAGATTCCAGTATAGGAGTCTCATGTGCATTCTCCTTTGAGCATCAGTTAGGCCTTCTAGTTTCACCTCTCATTCAGGGGTTTCCTTGTTGTTCCATGCCTTTGTTTCTTCCGTATTGGAGTTCCATTCGTTCGATCATTTCCACAGGGGTTTTATCTTTCTGGGGGGCTTTGGTGTCTCATCCCTCTCTCATTGGGGGGCTGGTTGTACTTATGGTTTTGAGAGAGTCTCTTGAGCCATTTATTTTCTAATTTTTTCCATCTCTTTTTAGAGAGGGGTTTTTCCCACTGGGTTTTCTCCTTTGTCTCCGATTTACAGAGATTTCCTTGTATTGGGTACCTGATCAGGCCTTGTTGCTGGGACCCATTTCCTGCTTTCATAGTTGTGCTAGGTTAGCTTTCCCCCTGAGCTTAGCTTAAGGGGGGGGCCGGNNNGGGGGGGGTGTTAGAGTAATCATTAGTTAGTTTGCTTATTAATTAAATCATGTTGATTTAATTAGTTAAGTTATTTTATTACTCTTTAGTGCTTAAGCTTTCTCTTCTAGGTGCATTAATAATTAATTCTTTTATTAATTTTTAATGTGCAACCTAGCTTTTTTAGTTTTTAGGGTTCCGTTCATTATAGGTTGAACCTTATAATTCTTTTTTCATAACTTGGAATACAATTTTTCTCTCATACTTTTGAGTAATTTCGAGTTTTGCTTTTTTCTCCTTTCTGCTTCTCTCTTGTAACAAGTATTTGCATGCAGGTGTTCTTTGGGTTCTGTGGATTTGTATTTCTCAAATCCTACATATATTTGTTGACAATGCTATACCTTAGGTGTCTCTCTCTACCCTATTCTGCTTCTTAAACAATTGTTTTCTCCTCCTCACTCTTATTACTATACTACCATCTAATGAGCATGCTCTAATCTTCTAAGATTTTAGCTAAATAAAATACATTAATTTACCTTGTAATTTTTAGTGTGCATATAAAAGTACACATTTTTTTGTTGGTTTTACATTGTTTACGTTCCCATGAGGGTTAACGTTTACAACAAGAGAGTCAACAAACTATAAAACCCTAACTTATATTGCAAGTGTCGAGCCATAATAACTGTGACACAAAAGACAAGTGCCTCTAATAAGTGGACCAACTTTCATTTATGTCAGAAATAATATCTACAACCCCTAAAAAGGTGAATTTACAAAGAGTTTATTCACTTTGACATATCATACAAGGAAACTTAAGTTTTTTAAATGTAGATTATAGGAGAACATCAAAACATGATTATGAATATTGATTAAAAACAATATTACATGAGAGTTGTATATGCTATTTGCCTCTAACAAATCCTATGAAGAAATCAAAACTTTTTCAATTTCTAGAACCATCTTTATAGTAATCAACTATAAACATAATTTAATCATTATGACAAACTTAACATACAAATTAAATCCAAAATCTAAAGCCTAAAGAAAATATATCCAAATATAAAGTTTCACTCAACCTAAAGGATGATCAACTTTACTCTTAAAGAGAGCTAATAAGTACAAATCTTGCGGGTAAGGTATGCATGCGTGAAGCAGAGTTAGGTGCCCCTTACACACTAGGAACAAGAGGTAAGGTACGTATGTCTTATTTATAGATTTATAGCATAGCAAGATGCCTCCAACAAGAAACACATAATAGTTCCATATTTATGTAATCTTATGTTAACCCAAAACATATAAAATTGCATCATAGATAGATAGAAGAAAAAATAAAAAATAAAAAATCCTTTCCTTTCATCCCAAAATTGAAGACTTATACACGAAGGGGTCACAATTGACACGCACCTCTAAACTGTACAAAAGTGAAGGGTATATCACCCACAAGATCTGAAGGTTAGCAAACTCCAACAGCAGTTCTAAGGAGGAATCCTTCATTGACGAAGGTACCAAATTATATGTGAATTTATAAGAGCAGCCCTGGCATTTTTGCCCTCTAAAGAAAGAAACACATTGAAGAGAGAGGAGAGGTAACTGTACAATTAGTGCAATGGCTCTGAGAAATGCCGTGCTCAAACACATGAGGGTTGCAGTTAACCCCGCTGGTTCTGTTGCATTGAGAGCCCTCGGATGGGGACCATTGAGCAACGCCAAGCGTTGGATGTCAAGCGAGGTATTACTGGACAAGGATGAGGTCACTGAAAGAGTGCTCTCCGTCGTTAAGAGCTTCCCCAAGGTCGATCCTTCTAAGGTAATTTCGACTCCTCATTTCTCGCTTGTCAAAATGCATAAGAAATGTTATATCTTCGTGTCCATATAGAGTGTTGTTACTCCAAGGGTTTTGTAGTTCATAAACACTCACTCTTGAAACACCCATTTATCGAAATCCATCGAAATGCATACAAGGATAAGATACTATGTTCGTAGAGTAGTTTTGATCTATTTTGAGGGGTTTTTATTTGCAGGGTATGGAAGTTTTAAAACCCTAATTCATCAAACCTAAAATTTTAATTCATATATTCATTTTTGAACTTGGAATTGCTTTCTTAGTTTTACATTGTGATCCGCAATAAAATCTACATAATTTTTTTATATTTCTACAGAAAGCTTTCGATTCATTTTAGGGCTTTTTTACTCGAATGCTATGGTAGTTGTTATTGCAAGCATTTGAAAATCAATAAAATCCAGGTTTTATGATACTTGCAACCAATCGCTTCCTGCATTTTGCATGCCAGGTGACTCCGACTGTGAATTTCCAGAAGGACTTGGGGCTTGACAGCTTGGATACCGTTGAAATAGTGATGGCTTTGGAGGAGGAGTTTGCGTTGGAAATTCCAGACAAGGAGGCCGACAAAATTGATTCGTGCAGCCTTGCTATTGATTACATTTGTGCCCACCCAATGGCTAGGTGAAATAAGCCAACGCTTTTGAATACTGTGGGTATGTTTGTTTAGAGGTAATTTTTTGTACCGGGTTTTGGGTATAAAAGGGGCGTTTGTTCACTTGGAGTCATCATTCATTCCATGAGCACTTTAAACCGTGGAAATAATCATTGATCAACTGTAAATGTTGTCACACTGACAACGATTACTTAAACTGCTGTGTTTCTTTAATTCACATTCTGGACTCTCATTGGTCTTATTAGTATAAACTTTATTCTGTAGAAATGTATTTGCTAAGTCGTTCATGCCTGATATGATATGATGTACGTAGTTAAGTACACTCAATTGGATGGAAACTTTTTTGAGATCAAGGAATAAAGGGTTGGAATAGATTGTGTGATGACTGATATGATCTTATACTGTACTTGGGTTGAACCCATTAGGTTAACGCACCCAATGAATGTATAGTTGATATTAAGATGCAAGGATTGAATGTATGATGGTTGATGATCTAGTTTCCTGCATGGTTTGAACCCATTAAGCTGAAACTTCCAATGAATGGAAATTAATTGATAATTAAATGCAAGGGTTGAATGCTTGATGGACGACGATCTTATGTTTGTCAATTCACTCAGATGAAGATGGGTAAAAGTATAAATACGGGTCTAACTAATTATTAGATTCATTACTTCATAAGCTACTTCTACTTTATCTGAATTTTATCGGAGTGGCTACTTGTCGTGATGCTTTCAGGCATTGCAGATTTTTTATTTTTTTCAGGCATTACAGATATATATATATTTTTGAGTTCAATTTTTGTTGGTTTGTGTTATTGTTCTGTTATGGCTTTGTATAATTATATGATATATTGTTAGGCCAAATGCAAAAACTTAAAACATCACATTGAGCAGCCAATCTAGTTTAGAAAAGTTTAAGAAGTAAATTTGGCATTTAGTTAAACTAATTGGTAAATGGTGAGTTGCGATAATCCTCACTAGTGTGCAGGTGCTATTCCCTAGTTTTCTTTGACAGTTAAAAAACCACTAGCAAAGCTCTCACACTTTCCCAAGTTACTCTCAAGGTTCGGGACAAATATGGATTTGACATCAAAATTAGCAATAAATCTTTCGTGATATCCAAAAAAAAGAAGAAAACTTCAGTGGTTTGTGATCAGCTCTTTTCAGAGGTATACCAAATGTCATGTAATGTTACACTATCTGGTTTACGGGGTCCTTAGAGTGAGTATGAGTTTTATGACTGTTCTAGTTTTGAAGAATATTAATTTTTGGCTGCACATCCTGCTTCAAAAACAGCTAAATTAAAGGAATCTTTGTAGTATGTGGCCATTTAGTGCTCCTGATAACTAACTTTGACTTCTCTGTGAATATGAAGTTATCTCACTATGGTGTGTCCAGTCCTAATTGAATTATAATAAGCTAGTTGTTATTCTAGGAAATATCACTGATTTCCAATCTCTATATGATAATTTGATACTTTTGGTAACAACATGTGATTTGACAAAGATTTTGGATGGAGAGAAAACTTCTGAAAGTGAAATATGTTGAATTTTTTATGTATAATGATAATTATGAGTTTTTATATTAATTTATTTTGTTGAATTATCCACAGGGTCCTATTGTAAAAGAATATGGAGTGTGAAGTGGTTGCTTCTATTAGGAATGTGATCTCATTTATGATAATTGCATCCAGTATAAATAAAACTAAAAAATGGTAATACTGGAGAAGTATTATTCTGATAATGATGGAGGTTATTCCATGTACACTAAGGTTCGAATATCCAAACGGAATGAAATAGGTTGCTAAACACAACCCTGAGAAGTTCTAACATATTAAAAAGAGGAAGACAAAATGATAATGTGGAACCTAATTGCCTTTCCGGTTACTGATGACTTCTTTCTAGACGAGTTATTGCTTTTACATGCCTAGTAGTGTGCATAATCTCTTCTAACCAACATTCTTTGTTAAATTACTAATAGGCCCAACCTTCGAACAACATATGCTGCTCTCTCTGAACTAACATTTCCTTTATGCTTGGATGTTTCATCCTTGAAACATTTAATTTAACTATATAGCAGGTCTTATTATTTTTGTGTTCAATTGTTGCCATACTTTGATAATCCATCGATTTGTTGCTAGTCCTTATTGCCTTTTCCATGGGGCTTTCTCACACTGCTGATTATTTTCACCCATGTTACTGGATCTGCTTGGTGACTGGCCAGATACAGATCTGGTTGGAGCTGGATATGTGGTGTGGTTTGAACTATATCCACGGTCAGTTCAGTAGGGCATGGCCATGGAGAGTTAAGTTCATCTGGGATGAACCTGGGGAGAATCCAGACAGATCTCAGTGAACTTGTCATGTTTCTGACATTGTTTTTTTTGTGTGGAGAACTTGTATTCTTGAAAGAGAGGTCACAAGTTCAAATTCTACTGGGGGTAGGGTATGCACACCTCATTTGTAGCACAGTTAGCTGCCTCCCGCAAAGAATATGGGATAGTCCCATATTGCTGTCACCGTATGCAGACTAAAAAACAAATGGCTGGTACCTTTCTTTTCCTTTACTTTCTTTTATCCCAACTTTGACTTTGACTGCGAGTTTTTACAGTGTTAACTTGCTGAGTTTTCTGGCGAGTTTTTAATGATCTTCAGCAAGTACTTGCTGGGTGCTCAGCAAGTCTGAGCCCTTGAATCATGCCGTGCTGCCTGTAGACCTCCACAAAGTTGTGGGATATGGAGCCAAAGCATATCGACTTTGGATGCTTCCACTTTGCAACATCCTGCACTTGAGGTCTCCAAAAGCGCACACGCTTTTAGTGCCAGTGGTAGTGGCACCACTTGTGGTTCTGCAATTTTTCCTGCATCATCTAATGAATGTCAATGATGACGATGACGATGATTTAGAAAATCCATACGATGCCAAAAATTTATTGTCAAACTTGATGTTAGTGTTTAATAGTGAGCTTGAAGTTTGAACAATGAATATTTAATAATACTTATCGCACATAAATGACATTCAAGTTTATGATGGTTTTGCTGATTATACGATGCAATATGGTATTCTAAACTTAATTCTTGGAATGTATGTGTGTGTGCGTGCGTTTACCTGTGTTTTGTACAGTCAGATATATAAATGGTTTCTATATTGCCTTCAGCCAGCACATAAACAGAGAATATCAGTTGAACCAATGGCACGCCTTGAAGTATCCATGTTAGAGGTCCTGCTGTCCTACGAATATATCATGCATGTGGTAAGTAGCACAAAATACAGAATTGATTTTATTATCATTGACAAGTATAGGTGCATAAAACACAAAATGGTTGAATTGAGCCAGGGTCACCATACATAATTAATTCTGAGGCATAGAGGTGTATTAGTTAGAGGTAGAACCCAATGCCATCTCCTCGAGTCTAATGGCGATTGATTGTAAGCTCGAGTGCTCGCAAAGAGGGCCCGGGGTGAGCCGAGAAACATGCAGCAAAGGCAAAGGTGAGAGCAACACCATAGGTATCCAAGCAAGCAAGGAATAAACAAAAAGAGGCGTACCGAAGGGTGGGTGGGTGGCGGTGGGAGGATGTTTCAACAGATAAATCAGAAGTAAACTTGTGTATAATGCATTGAATCGTTTTGAAAGGAGCAATTAAAATCGCCCTTTTAAAGTTGAAAAGAATCTCTGGGATCTTGACATTTGGTGGCTTTGCTTCCTTTCCTTGGAAGCTTGATTATCGCTGTTGTTCCGTGATTTCTTCTCCTTGCCAGAGTTGTTTATCAGAGTTTTTTGACCTTTCCTTGAGAAGTTTGTTTGGGACTTATTTTTTCCTCATCGATTCTACTGACACTAAAGTAATTGCCTCCATGACTGTTTACCTGTGATCACGTAGTATATTTACAAATGCACGAACGCATGTGGGGTATGATGAGTTTCGCGAGTGCATTGATTACATATTGATATTACTATGGCAACCTTACCGTGACCCTTAACTGTACATGGTCTATGTTCTTGATTCGTCTTTAATGCAATTGTTAACTTATAGCTATTTTTTTTCAGGGTATCATGAACTGAATTACATGCTTCCAAATAAGACTAGGAAACCAATAAGAAATTAAAACCATAAGACCATATGCCCGTATGTATACTTTGGCAAAGTGAGTTACACGAAGAGCTTTTTAGTTATATATATATATATTTCATACTAAAAACTTATTTTCTGTGCATGTTAGAAGAAAATCTAAAACTTTCATTGAGTTTTAAGCACTTGCAATGAAATTCTCACTTTGCAAAATTTGAAGCATATAAAATCTTTGTTGGGCAATCTTGACCACTCCTTGCCACTTGTCCTTTATTTACTTTGTGGGGTAAGATATACAGGCGCCGTCTACGCAGCAGACTAAAGCAACATGATTTGACATTTTTTCATCTTTTTTTAATTAATTAAAAAATTACAAAGACAACTGCATTGCGATTTTTTATTTAAATAATAAATCAAAACAATTAGTCTTGTCATATATGTTTTGTGGGCTATTTAGCCATTTGCAAGATATACATATGTTCATGTTGCTCCGCTTTTGAGGTCACGGCAAATGGAGCAAGGACTAATTTTATAAGTATTGGTGCCACACGGCAATGGTAATGACAATCTGATTATTTTACTCCAGTTGCTTGAAAATTAAGGTTTCGGTTTCATTGCTCTTTGCTATGAGAATTCTCCACAGCTATCAGTTTCATGTTTTTTTTTCCAAAACCTGCAATTATATGAAAGCCTCTGTATAAGAGAGGCTAGCAGAGTTAACAAATTGTTAGTTTGTCATCAAGCATCCCTGTTTGGTATTTTTTTTTGGTATGTATCTACATTTTTTTGTAATTGATCTCCACATGTTCTCCCATAGATCTATAACACATTAGTATATTACTGATCTCTACATGTTCTCGCCTCCCATCTATACTATTAATTGTAGCTATCAGACATTGTCATAAAAGGTTTAAAAGTAATCATATGAATACAGTGATACTCGTTTGACACAATAAAACCAGGTATGATAATACTTGAACATAATAATTATCCAAATGGAAACAGTTGTTCCCCTTACCATTAGAAATTGCATGCCAATCTATACCCAATTTGGTTATCATTAAATGTAAGTTAATGTCTCAATATAATACTTTATTAAATGATTGGTAAAGAGACTCGAAACATACAGGATAGGATAAGCACTTCCAGAACACCCAGTTTATAATTTGTTTTAATGTAATTGTATATTTCTATTATGAGATGCACTTGTTAACACCTGGTGGGTAATTGTTTTTCCTAGTGGTTAGTTTTAACATTTTAAACCTATTAGGTGGACTGTTTGAATGAGCTGTAACGCAGTTCCTTGTTCAACATTTATAACAGAAGGATCAACAAGTTTTTTTTAAAATATGTTAATTGTCTTTCTTTGATGGATTTCATGAACACCATTAAAATTCTTTACTTCATTAAATTTAATTTAGACAGTTGTTTTACATATAAATTCAACCTATACATTCCCTTGTAGTTAATCTGAGGAGTGCATTATTGAGAAATTGAGCAGTGCAAATACGAAGGCTTCATTCTTTTGATAAGAATGATAAATTGAATTTTGTCTTGTATTTGATGAAAGTTTATATTTGTCGAAGGTTCGTACATAGCATCTTATTTCCATTGCTCATAAAGGTAATGTATTTGCTCTATAAGTACTAAATTGTGCTTAAGTGGTCTGTTGCAAATAATTTGAATAGTTGGTTTGAAATGTCATATCTTTTCTCTCATATATTAGGCACTGGATTTACAAAACCTTATCAACTATTAATTGGATTTTTGATTGAATTGTAATTATTCATTTATTCATATATAAAATCAGATAAATTAGGGCCTGTTCATGGGTTTCAAAGGGTTAATCCTTCTCTTCATAAGGTGAAATGTGGGTGGCAACCTCCAGACGAAGGCTGGATAAAAATTAATTTTGACGGAGCAGCTAGAGGCAATCCAGGTACCTCTGGGTGCGGCTGTATAGCACGGGATTATGAGGGCGACACAGTGGCTATCGCTGCAAGGAGGTTTCGTGATGGGACTAACAACGAGGCAGAATGTGAAGCTGCGAAAGAAGCTATTCTACTGGGAGTGAAGATGGGTTTTCGGAAGGTGCACTTGGAAGGAGATTCTGAAATCAGCATTAATGGGATTAAGAAAGGCAGACTAGAATCATGGCATCTGGACAAACACATTCAACAAATACGATGTTTTATGCTGAAATTTGAAGATTTTCGGATTTCCCATGCATATAGGGAGGCAAATGTGGTGGCCGATACTTTGGCCAACTTGTGAGCAAATCGCCCCCATGGGAAACAGGATGAAATATTTGAAGACTTCGATCTTCTCAAGTTGGATTAAATTGAAACCGACTTTCTTTTGTTCACCGAAGGAGGGACGTTTTAAATACTTCCCATGTTTTATACTTGTGATTGCAATGTTATCACACACATTAAGACCGCACGAAGGAAATCATTTTGTGGTGTGCCTCCAGAACTTTCTTGGGAAGCATTTAAACTTGGAAAGGCCTCGACACAACTCACATAGCGCAGGGTTTTCAACAGAGCGAGAATCATGGAGGCTAACTTTGCTTTGGAATCAAGCAACCAGACGCAGGCATACAAAGGGAACGTCATGGTTTGGCGACTCAGACGCATTTTTCTTTTTGAGGGTCAGGCCTTCATGAGTTCAATCATGGATTTTTTTGGCCCGAAATACTTGGATGATTACTGGAGAAGGCGATCGAACCTGGACATTGCCTCACTTTTTGTTGCTCTGGCCCTTTTGGTTGGGGACTCGAAGGAAGAGGTCCGACAAGTCGTGGAAGCCTGCATTGATCCGCAGTGGCTGGTGGGGTTTGAAGAAATTTTAAACAGGGCCGAGCTGGGTTGGGATACACATGGGAACAAACCCATGGAGGCAAATTGGAGGAGAGACGCCTTTGCAACCTCTACTCGTGTGGTCAACTGTGACCCCATGGGAAGTCCATATGCCGAAGGCATGGCCGAATATAATCAAAATGCT
Source organism: Thuja plicata (assembly GCA_018584345.1). Lineage (NCBI taxonomy): Eukaryota > Viridiplantae > Streptophyta > Pinopsida > Cupressales > Cupressaceae > Thuja > Thuja plicata. The sequence continues at coordinate 2,216,367 of MU225772.1, read as the reverse complement.
GCAGGAGTTTTCGGAGGAGCGGGAGGACGCAAAGAAGGTGCCCACAAAGACGACACCCATCAAAAGTGTGTGACCACTAGGAGAGCCGTTGAGGCATTAACTGAACAGAGGCGGAGGCGCTGCGAAGGGGGCTCATGCAAGTGCAGACATATGGGTAGATACATCACTCCTCGGGGAGAAGAAAACAAGGGCTGCTGGTTGACCCCGGTCCTCAGCTACAGATGATAGATCCATCTCGAATTTCACCAAGGAAGAAGTTGACTCCTGGTTCAAGGAGTAAGATGGTGGGGTGGTTACGCGGCGGAAGCTCTCCATGGTTTTTGTGACTATGTTATGCTATTTATGCGGGTTGGTGTTTTCATGCATCTTTTTGAGCGATGGTTTTAATATTCCCCCAATTTTATATATCCTTTTCTTTGGGATGTTTATATCCCTTGTCCCTTAGCACTATTGTATAAGTCTAGGTGTCGGATAGGTAAGTTTGTTGGTTTTAATACGACAGCCATTTGGAAAACTGGCCTCATGATGTACTCCTTATCTTTATTAATATAAAAGCTAAATGTTACCGATCAAAAAAAAAATCAGATAAATTAGTTAACAGGGTTAAATAAAAGTTTTGCACATTGGACAAAGGTGAGACAAAATTGAGAGAATCTAAGGGAAGGGAGAGAGGATGAAAGTGGAAAAAACTATGGGTGGGGTGGATGAAGGTAGGGCTGCTTAAATTAGGGTTTAAATATTAAATATAGTAGGTATTTTAAAACTATGTTAGGGTAGAGGTTATTAGATTTGATTTTAAGGAAGATTTTTTTTCAAGGAAAGGATAAATATCTTTGATTTTGAGAGATGTGAATTAGTGAGGTCACAAATAGGGACTTCATTTTAACATAAAAATCAACAATATTTCAAGGGGGTTTGAATCTTGGAGAAAAGAACACCACCGCCATAACTAAATCATATATATGTTCATAATTGGCTATACTTTTGACACATTATTTTGTTGTTTTGTATGTAAACCATCTCCATTTGACTTAAAGTGATGTTTAAATCAATCTTTATTTGTTTTAATAATAAGAATGGTTTTTTTTTCAAATAAAATTTCAAACAAATGTTAAGAATGATATTTTTTCAAATAAAATTTCAAATAAATGTTAATTAATTATTTTGCTGGTTTATTTCCACAAAGGAAAAGGAACATCATTATAAAGGCATATAGACAAAGAGAAATAGGTTTAAATCTTGGGGTTTATCTTTTAGGAGTCCTATCGTCTTAAGGATTATCTTTATGTTTTGATGTAAAAAATTGTTAATTTTTACATTTTAATGTAACAAACTCTTAATTTTTATTAAAATGATAGATAATTGTTTGAATCTTGAAATTTCAGCATTTAAGACTTTGTTGTGCAAATGTGATTAATGTAAGGTAGTCTTAAAACCCATCAATGGATGTTTCTTTGAAGATAATGCCAACTTCTATTTGGGTTGTAAAATTGAGTATTCAAGAGGAGCTTGTTTCAGTAATAGTTCATTCTCTTATTGGCACAATATTCTATTCTTCTTGGAACTTTAGGGTCACTTTTCTTTTTTCTATTCCTTGTCATTTGGTGTGCTCATTTTTCTTTGCTATACACCTTGTCATTGAATGTTCCTTTGAAGACAACAATAGCTCCTACTTTGGTTGTGCAATTGTAGATTGAGGAGGAGCTTGGTTTGATGATAGTTATTTCCCTTGGTGGCATAATGTTCATTCTTGGAACTTCAAGCTCACTTTTGTTGTCTCAAGGATTATCTTTATGTTTTGATGTAACAAATTGTTAATTTTTTCATTTTAATGTAACAAACTCTTAATTTTTATTAATATAATAGATAATTGTTTGAATCTTGAAATTTCAGCGTTTAAGACTTTGTTGTGCAAATGTGATTAATGTAAGGTAGTCTTAAAACCCATCAATGGATGTTTCTTTGAAGATAATGCAAACTTCTATGTGGGTTGTAAAATTGAGTATTCAAGAGGAGCTTGTCTCAGTGATAGTTCATTCTCTTATTGGCACAATATTCTATTCTTCTTGGAACTTTAGGGTAACTTTTCTTTTCTCCAATCCTTGTCATTTGGTGTACCCATTTTTCTTTGCTATACACCTTGTCATTGAATGTTCCTTTGAAGACAACAATAGCTCCTACATTGGTTGTGCAATTGTAGATTGAGGAGGAGCTTGGTTCGATGATAGTTATTTCCCTTGGTGGCCTAATGTTCATTCTTGGAACTTCAGGCTCACTTTTGTTTTCTCTAACACATCTCTTTTGCTCTTTCTTTGATAAATAATAAACTAGCAATCGCACCTTAAGGTGCAATGGGTACACCAAAGAGATATCGAAGGTCAATTAGGGAAATCTTTTGGTCTATTTTTTTTGTTTAAAAACCCTCTCAAATAGGAAGATAATCATGCTCCATTACCATAAACTTCAATCTTAAACCTTCTCAGAAACAGTAAACTGTAAACCGTACCATAATTCTAATCCTAAACAAGATCATAACTGAAACTCTAAACACAACTCTAACCCTAATCATGACATAAACCTAAACCAATGTCCTGACCCTTAACCTCAATCCTAACCTTATCCCTAACCCAGAGAAAAATCCTAACCCTAACCATAATACTAACCATGATGTAACCCCTTACCCTAACCATAATTGTAACCCTAAACCCTATTCACAACCCTAACCCAAACATTAAACCCTAATCCTAAACAAGATCATAACCCAAGCTGTAAACCCTATCCTAACCCTAATCATGGCGTAAATCAAAACTTTTATCTTAACCCTAGCTCTAAATATTGATCCTAATAAAAAACCCTAACCCTAACCATAATTATGACCATGATATAAGCCTAAAACCTAACCATAATTGTTATTATAAAACTTTATCCTAATCCTAAACAAGATCATAACCCAAACTCTAAACACAACCCTAACCCTAATCATGACAAACTTAAACCATTATCCTAACACTAACCGTACAAAAGCCTATTTTTAACCATAACACAAACCATATTCCTAAATCTAATCTCAATCCTAGCCTTAATGCTAACCCTAATTAAAATTCTAACCCTAACCATAATACCAACCATGATGTAACCCCTTACCCTAACCATAATTGAAACCCTAAACCCCATTCACAACCCTAGCTCTAATCCAATCATTAAACCCTAACCCTAACACTAAATTTTAAACATAATCAAAACCCTTACCCTGATGTCTAACCTTGATCAAAACCCTAACTCTAAGCATGATACTAAGCATCATGTAAATCCTAACAATTATATGATGTTTATTATTTAATAATTTTATGTAAATATTTAATAATAAATAATAAACCTATTTTCTTATCCTTGAGAGAGAGAGAGAGAGAGAGATCTTTGTCTTTGTTTGTAGCTCAATATCTAGAGGGAGAGGTATAGATGCACTATGATATAGAGAGATAGAGAGATGGGGAAATAGATAAAGAGATAGGGAGAGGGATTGAAAGATAGGGAGATAGATGTAGAGAAATATATGGATAGAAAGAGATAAATGAGTGAGTGGAAGATTGTGAGAGAAATAGAGATAAAGATATAGATTAGGAGAGATTGAAAGAATGAGAGAGATGCAAAGGTAGAAACAATATTAACATTAATTGAAAGATAAATGTAAAATTTAAAAAAATATTATTTTACAATTGATCATAAATATAGTTAAATTCTTAAATAAATTAACTCAAACTATAATTGTAATCAAATAATAAAAAATGTAATTTTTTTAAAAATTGGGAGGTCTTAGGATGCCTAATCAAGTTATGGAAGAATTCCAGGACTTTATGTCTCGGCACCATTTATTTGATGTGATCCCTGCGAATGGTAGATTTACATGGACTAATAAACAAACCAACTTCACCAGGATATCCGAAAGATTGGACAGATTTCTGGTGGCTCCTTCTTGGGTTAATTCTTCCTTCAATATGGATTCTAGCATTCTACCCATTTCTTTGTCAGATCATTACCTAGTTCAGTTGAGCTTTCAGGTTGACAATCTCGGATACAAAGCAGATTCTAGAATATGTGGTGGAGGGATAAAGACTTTCTGCCAAAGCTAGAAGGCTGGTGGAAAGAGAGTAACACATACAAGGGCACCCTGAGTTATACATTTGTGAAAAGACTTAAATCGGTTAAAGCAAAAATCAAAATTTGGAATCAAACCATCTTCAAAAATATATTTAAAGAAAAGCTTAGGGTGGAGGCTGAATTGGAGGATCTGAATCAGATTGTCATTAATGCAGGCATGTCTAATGCGGAATTCGAAAAAGAAAAAGCTCTTAACAACGAACTGGCAGAGCTTTTGCTCAGGGAAGAAATTTATTAGAGAGATAAATCTAGGGAACTCTGGATTCGGGAAGGGGACTCGAATACTAAAATTTTCCACGCCTCTGTTAAAACCAAAAGAGTCAGCAACAAAATTAACCGCATTCAAGATGAGCAGGGGAGGTGGTTTGATAACCCTGTTAAGGTAGAACAAATTGTGGTTAGACATTTCCAAGCCCTATTAGGAGCCTCTTCTGACCTTGTTCTACAGACTCCTTTGATCACTAGTCTGGATGCAATTGATCGTGTCATATCGGACGAAGACAATGCCAGGCTCATGCATCCGTTTACCCTGTAGAAAATTAAGAAAGCCACATTTGATAACCCCCCATTCAAAGTGGCGGGACCAGACGGTTTTCCCTCAGAATTCTTCCAAAAATGTTGGGAGTTTATGGGCACGTACATTCTCAATGTGGTGGAAGCATTTAGGAAGAAAGTGCAGTTCGTGAAGGAATTGAACAACACGGTTATAGCCTTGATACCTAAGAAACCGGATTGCTCTTCTATGGATGATTTCCGCCCAATCGCCTTATGTAATGCTCTTTACAAAATCTTGTCTAAACCCATTGTTAACAGATTGAAACAGATTCTGAACATGATAGTCTCAATAGAACAACATGGTTTCATGTCGGGTCGTGAAATTGTGGACAACATCCTTTTGGCGGGTGAGTTAATCCATAGCTTAAATAACACAAAGCAACAAGGTATGATAGTTAAACTTGATGTCAGCAAAGCTTACAATAGAGTTAGATGGCCATTCTTATGGCAAGTTCTTTCTAGACTTGGGTTTGGTCAAGATTGGATCAAATGTATTTCTTTTTGCATGTCTTCTGTTCATTTCTCCTTATTTGTGAATGGAGCGGTTTGTGGTTTTTTCCAAGCTACTAATGGGTTAAGGCAAGGCGACCCCATGTCTCCATTTCTATTTGTATTGATGGCAGAAGTGCTTGGTAGATTTATCAGGAAACAATCTTCACTTGGCAGATGGAAAGGGATTTTTGTCCATAACAGATTGGAGGCCTTTGCACACTCCCAATTTGTTGATGACACAATTCTATTCGGAGAGGCCACCATTAAGGAGGCGGAGATTATCAAGGAGGTGTTGAATATATATGAAAGAGAGTCAGGCCAAAGCATGAATAAGAAAAAATCGAGGGTATTCTTCCTCAACACTTGCCGCAGAAGAAGGTCAATAATCTCAGCCATCCTGGGCTTTAAGCAAGGCTCATTCCCGATCACCTATTTAGGGATTCCCCTATACACGGGTTGTGTGGATAATAGCTTCTAGGAGGAGATCATCAACAAATGTCGAGGGAAGGTCTCCTCGTGGAAAAAAAATGGCTTTCACAGGCAGGGAAGATCCTTATGGTTAAATCTATGCTATCAACCATACCCACCTACTATTTGTCAGTTTATAAACTTCCGAACAGAGCTTCTAGCGGCCTGGAAAGTATTTTAAAAAAATTCCTTTGGGAGGGATCCAAAGAAGAGCAGAAGATTCCCCTTATCAGCTGGGACACTGCCTGTTTGGCGAAAGTTGATGGAGGTGCAAGTCTTTACAAAATGAGTTTACAGAATAAGGCTTTGGGAGCTAAGCTAGCATGGAAATTATACAAGTCTCCGGAGAAACCGTGGTGTTGGATAATGGTAGCCAAGTACTTAGAGTCATGGGAACTAGACATAATTTTGACGGTAGCCAATGCACCTAGTGGATCACATTTTTGGAGACATATTTGGGAGAGCCATAAGATTTTAACAGAACATCTAACATGGGTGATAGGTAATGGGCAGAAGGCGAGATTTTGGAGGGATTCTTGGAATGGGGAGCCGCCGATTGAATCTTACTTCTTAGACAAAGACTGGATAAATCAGTTGGAAGCTACGGTGGGTCAATGGGTTGCAGACTACATGGTTTATGAATCCCTGTCTTCCTCGAGAGCTAGTTGGAGGATTATGGGAGCAGCCCCATCGGTCAACCTCTTCACTCTTCAATCTCTGCTTTTGAATAGAATTGTGCTTCACTCATCTAACGAAGACTACCTTATCTGGTCCGCCTCCAAATCCGGCGCCTACAAGGTCCATCTCGGCTATGAACTCCTTAGACATAGGCATTCCGATTCATACTAGCCATCAAAACTTTGTTGGGGCAAAGGGTCATTGCCCAAGGCGGGAGCCTTTCTTTGGGTGGCCCTGCACGACAAAATTCTGACGGGTAATAGATTGAAATTGATAGGAATTGTAGGCCCCAGTTGGTGCATTCTTTGCAAAAAGGCAGAGGAGACGGTAGATCACCTGCTATTCTGGTGCCCCTTTGCATGTGCTTGCTGGGAATGACTGCTCGACAGGATACAATGTTACTCAATCAGAAATCAAACTGTTGTAGATTTTCTCTCCTCGTGGCCCACAGATAGAGTGAAATCTAAATGGGGATTACTTTGGATAGTAAGTCCATCAATGTTGGTGTGGCACATATGGAAAGAGAGGAATTGAAGAATTTTTAAGGAAGAAAGAACGGAAGCTAAACAGGTTCAGCAGATGATTGATGCAGCCATCAAGGAAGTAATCAACTCCAGAATGTATGGCCAACACTTCCACTTTCAGTCGAGATGGGACTTAGACATGGAGAGCACCTGGGAATTCAAATAGAGAGGGGATCGTATGATCAAAAAGCAGCAAGGACAAAGATGTGCCACGGTCTGGATGGCATCGCCGGCTGGCTGGAAGAAATTAAACTTCAACGACACCAGTAGAGGGAATCTAGGAATCAACAGAGTAGGAGCCATCATTAGAGACGAACAAGGAAAAATGATACAAGGCATTGCTCGACATATGGGTGTTGTAACTAACAATGTGGCAGAAATATCGGTTCTAGAGGCAGGGTTAAGGTGGTGCTCGAATAACGACATAGATAAATTAGTAATAGAAGGGGACTCACAAGTCATTCTCAACAGTGTGACCAAAGAGGCATTGACCAACTAGAAATTAACCAATTGGTTACCGAGGATATCAGAGTCATTGAAATCGCTGCATGATTTCTGCATTCAACACGTTTTCAGGGAAGGAAACAGAGTCGCGAATCATTTGGCTAACATATGGGTCGAATCTGAAAAGTGGTTTTTTGGCCAGGACAAACAAATCCTAAAGGGGCTGTAGGGTGTCATATCAGCTGACATAGCCTCACTCCCGAGAACAGGAATCGGCTAGCCCAGGCAAATTTTGACGGCTTGGTAGAAGGAAGGCAACAATTTGACCAGACTCAGTACTTATCACATGGCTCTCGACCATACTGCCACAGTCCTTCGAATTTGTGATAGAGATTTCTTTGGGATCAGGCTATAGACAGGATACTCTGTGCTCATTATAAGGAACGTAGCCTGCATCTTATCCACAACAACAGATGGTGTTCATGGGCATAAACTGCAGGTGGAAATAGGAGGAGGCACTGGTGGAGATGCTGGAAATGCAAATCAGCCGAATCTTCAAGCACACTAACGAGCAGGAGCATGTGACAATGGTTGTTTTGCTGGGGATTGAATATTGGGCAGGAGGCCATGTCCACGATGGCAAGCTCATTTTTGACCTTTTTCGACCCATCATTCAAGTCCTGGGTCATTCGGTGTACGCAAATGGCATGATACGCAAAATGATCACAAAGGAGTTATATTCGGAGGTCAGCAGTGCCTTGGATCTGGTAGATACCAGCCTCTCCAGTGGTGGCATGCTGAGTCTTTTTTGCCTGAAGGCTGAGGGGAAGAAGACGCTGATGAAGAAGGCTTGGGCGTTATACAAGTCGTGCATCGCGAAGGAGTATAATATGAGAAAGTTTGAGGCCTTTTGCCAGGCCAATGACAAACTCTTCCCTGAAGAAATAGTAGATAGGCTGATTTCTATTGGCAAAGGTATAGGGTATCTCTACCATTGAATTATGTAGCTTAGCTTGATTGGTTTTTTGTTTGTAAAAGGAGAGATCTCTCCTATATCGTATGTAAGTTCCTTTTCAGCAATATTAAGGGTACTGCCCCCTAGGCAGAGCTTACCAAAAAAATAAAAAAATAAAATAAAATGACAATTAAAAACTTATTATAATTTATATATACATTTAAAAATTAAATAATATTAATATTAAGATTTTTTTTATTTAATATATATTAAGTTAATATATTATACCTAATAATTTAAAAAATATTAAATTAAATAAATATTTTATATTCATTATATTATATTATATTTAATAATTTTAATATAATATATAATAATATAATAATAAATATAATTATTATGTTATAATAAAATAAAATTTATATATATATTAAATATAGCATACTAAAAATATATATTATATTTATATTTAATAATTAATATAATCATTATATCATTATAAGAATAAATCTATGCTTTGATAAGTAATATGTTACGTGAATAGTTTTCAACTATAAATAAGAAATATTTATTCATTCATTTACTTAAAATAAACATATAATTTATATATTAATGTAAATAAAGTTAAAGCAACAAACCTAAAAAGGTTAGATGAGATAAGGAGGCTGATCACTTTCATCTTTGACAATGAACTCCTTTTGGGACTGGATTTTATCTTAGAATGGGCGGTCCTAGGAGTTGAAATGAACCACAGTGAATGCTTTGAGAATCCCAAAGACGGGGATGAATTTGGCAGAAACCCCTTTATCAACTAGTGGGGTAAGGTGGACAAAATTGCCTACACTGATAATATTAGAAACAAATGGCATAATATGAAAACAATAGCTGAGGATATCCACGCTCAGGTTGAGTAAAGAAACAATGCAGTGTTTCATATGATCCCGCGTGGAAGGAGAGGACAACGACAAGGGAAGCGCCCATACTTAGCATGAGATAGCGTTGACACATCCCACGATGCAGTTTTGATAATGGTTAAAGGATATATATCTCTTTTTAGGCCATCTCGGCTCTAGTATCATATATAGGTAGTCCTATGATATATGATGAAGTCTTTTTTTGTTCGATATAATTAACACTGCACAAACTTTATGCTTCGGCTAGTAGGGTTTCTTTGTATGATCAACCGATATTTATCAGGGCTGTTGTGGATTTCTGTTGTGTTTTTCTTGAAAACCTAGAGTTGGTTTTTTGCTTATTATATAGCTTGTATGCTACAGTTGTAACCCTTTGTAATATTTTACTTTAATTATTAAAAATCAATGTTATAGACCAAAAAAAAAAAAAAACCTAAAAAGGTTTAGAAGAATAAAAATAAGAAAAAATAATTTGGAGGATGTGAGAAAACCATAACGAAAATTTTTTACAAAGTCAAAGTGTTTTTCATAAGGCCTAAGCTCAAACAAAAGACATCAAAGAAAAAAAAAAGGTCAAACTTTTTTTTTTCACATTCGCAGTGATTTTTTTGAATTATTTTTTGGTTTTCTACCACAAAATATGGAGAAGAACAAATGCTGACAATTTCATGAAAAAATGTTAGATTCTCTGGTATTTGAAATTTGGTCAACGATATATTTTGTAGGGAGCTTAGCAGTGTCCTCTCATAAGTACCATGCCAGTAAATTAACTAGTGAATTAGTGGCCTCAAAAATATTCTAATAAATTAACTCAAAAACTTATTACCACAATTATAAGCCTCTAGTTATCTTCAGTCCTTCAAGATGAATGCCTTCAAATAATCTCAACAAATAACTACTGCTCGGAGTTCACTGTTTAACCTTATTCTTACTTTTTACCTATTAGCAGTCTTTCATTTATTGAAATGTAGTAAATAACTTAGTGTATACCGATCAATCCATATTAGTTATGTGTAATGCAAAACACTAAAGTAATGACTCATAAACACATTGACACATGGATTTTTAACATGGAAACCCTATTAAGGGAAAAACCACTTGGGATCGGTAACCCAAAATCTTCATTCTTCTGAAGTGAGCTCGGTGAAGAGCCAACCCTGTTAAAGGTTACAAACACACTATTAGGTGTGACCTTGTTAGAGGATTTAAATAGAAAAATTTGTCACTTGATATGTGGCATCTCTATGCTACCTTTTATGACCAAACCCAGTGTAGTTTTTCAAATGGTATATGGCATCTTATGCTATCTTCATGATCAAACCTTTTGATACTCCTTAGGATGTATCTCAATATACAAAGGATTGTTAAGTCCTGTTCGGTTAAGAGACTTCTTGATTCAATGGTTAAACTGAAACAGTAAATGATATGTTCATACATAGAACTATACTTTGCAGATTTTCAGATCTATTGTAATCTCATAATACCTTTCTGATCAATGTATCTTTTCAATTCCTTTGCTCCACTTCTTTCTGCTCTGTGATGTTGTGCTTCTTTGTTGCTTGGTCTCCACAGAATTATAGCTCTTTCCTTAGCTTGATTGATCAGGATTGTATGAAGTCTTCCTTCACAAGTATCTCCTTCAACATCCTCTTCTCTATTCACCCCTTAATTCACAATGAATTATCTTGTCTCTTATTGACACGATTCACCGTTTCTAGGTTCTTGACTTTCTTGTTCTTGGCGTGATCCGCAATTCTAGCTAATCTTGCTTTAAAGCTATACTTCAGTTTTATCCCGTAGATTTCTCTTTGACAATTGGAATAAAACAACTTTAAATCTTTTACTTATCCCTGGCTTTAACTTGTTGATAAAAAAATATTAACAACTAGTTAACTCCTTCTTTAGCTCTTGCCAGCTAAGTCTTTTGTCATTTCTGAGCTTCAATTCTTTTCGGTGTTTTAACTCTTTGTTAGCTTCTGTGAACACTTCAGTTCTCCTTAGGCATCTCCATCGGGGTTGTCTATCCATTGGGCATCACTATGAAGTTCTTCTCGTCGATAATGCTTGTGATTCTGCTCGTAGGTAATGCTTGCTCGGGTATCACTATGACTTTCTTCTCGGGGTTCTCTGTCCGTCGGGGTGCACTACCCGTCGATGTTTGTAGTCACTTAGTGAATACTAAACTTTTATGCATTACTGAAAGCATAACCTTAATCTTTCTGGTTCTCTGAAGTCTTTGACACTATGTATATAACCAATCAGATTATATCAAGTTGACATCAATGACAATACAATACATTAACTGATTTAATGTCTTGCATTAGCTTTCTGGAGCTTGGTGATCATCAACTTAACATCTTCAAGCATTCAATCAGTTATAGTTCATCAATCTCCCTCTTTGACATTGATGGAAACACATTACATTATCACACTATATTATTACTAATACAATATGAAATATATCAATTGTAGTTCATCCATCTACCAATTTTATTGTTCTATAACCAATACAAATGTCTGGTTCTTGGTAAGCTCCTATAACTTAGATTTATTTCTTGCAGAGTGCTTTCTTCAATCTTCAATCCTTCACTGGATAGATGTATCAGCTTCTGATTCTTTCTCTGATGTTGTCTCTCCCTTTGACTATTCCTCGCCTTGATCATCTCTTTTTCTTTTGACAACAATATAGACATTTTATCCCTTTTGATATACTCTCCCTTATAGATTACATCTCTCCCTTAGGATATCTTCTCTCCCTTTGATGGATATTTCATATGTATATACAATCTCTCTCCTTTGGATCTTCTCAGGATGATCTATCCCTTTGAATTATAATGATCTTCTCTCCCTTTGACAACAATGCCAAAGTAAACTTTGATCATGCCAAAGTATATCCTTTCACCTTTTTATAATATACTTTGTGAATTTCCCTATCCATCATCAATACATTGACTCTAGTGTTTGGTGCAAATGTGTACCTTTCTGTGTACTGATGTATCTTTGCAGTCCATCTCTTTGCTTGCATCAACATGAATGATCTTATGATTATTTGTAGGCTCATGCTGTTAGAGTAATAGTTCATTTGTCTTTATAATTAAATCTATTCGGTTTAATTATTAAAGTACACTATTATTCTATTCACTTAAGCTTGTCATTTGTAGGTGCATAATAATTAATATGTTTATTAATT